>JASDQU010031649.1:7952-18009 GCA_032191745.1 Picea mariana | reverse complement strand
CAGTTAAAAATTTTCAAGGTAATGAAAACCAGTAGAGTAGTTTAAGTGATCTAGGGATCAAATTTTGCTTAAAAATAAAAGTTCTTGAATCACTTCAATTCAGATATGTGCGTAGGCCTCGTTGTTACGAACCCAATGCAACTTGAACAGGCTCAAACAAACGTCATATGAGAAAGACATCACGTTCTTTTTGTTTTCCCAAACAGAGAAACTTTTTGCTGACTGTACAGTCCATACAGTGCTGAAATGACAGTTGATCGTACATGTCATATAGTGACGTGGCAGGTGAGTTGGAATGCTAACTGAACAGGTGTTGGCAGACGTGGACAAATCATGATTTGACAAGTTTCATTGCTGTTGGGATAATGGTATGGTGCCACATGGCCCAGCCATGGGCTGCGACGTGGCACCCCTCCTTTGGTTGGTAGTGGTAAAAAATTGTATGACTCCATATGAGTCAAACCCGCAAACTTTGGGCATGGGGGAATGAATTGGCAGGGCATAGATACTAGCTTTCCCACAGTGTTGCTTACCATATAAAGTTTGATTAAATTATTTGAATTGAAATAAATATTTGGACTAAAGGGATGGGGCCTAGCCTTAGCCCCCGACATGTATCCATATAACCGTATCATATATCCACACTCTGAAAACTTTGGCACATATAGTTGATTTATTTATCCCCTAACGCTTTACATGTGAATTTACCATATGAACGTGCCTTCATAACACTTGGCATCTGAGAATTTACATTTGGTTTAGTGTTGTGTTTTTTTAAGCCGTGGTTATATAACTACACCATACGTCCACGTATTTATCCGTTGGCGGGAAAAGGGGTTAGGACTTAGTGTTTATCCCTCGGTCACATATCACTCCAATATATGACCACACTTCACCTTCATGGAGGGAGCTAGCCGACGGGTGCTCCAAAAGGGTAGGTCATTGGCCACATGGGGCCATATGACCAAGTTCTCTGCCGAAGTTAGGGGGCCAGTGCACTAACAGTCCTACATTTTTGCTTGATTTGAGGAACCGTTGCATGTGATAGGTTTTGGAGTGAAAAACACATAGAGGCCGGGTTAGTCTATCAGTGGGTGCATTTTGGCGAGTAGGTACAACAAGCTTGAAGGGGAAAACTTCCAGGAGATGTAACTTCTTCATTTTTTGGCCAAACTAGGTGCCGAAAAATCCCAACTAGGGGTTTTTGGACACTCTGAAGCCATTGGAGCCATCCATTTTATATTCTGAGCACTATAAGATCACTTTTTAAGCATACTTAAAATAATCCAAGGGAAGCTGGACCAGGATATGTAGCCCAAGAGAGGGGTGAACTCCTTTATCATTTGTTGTGTTATGTGTTCATTATTGATGGTTTTTATTAGTATGCTATGCTACTCATGCTTAAGTAAAACTCACTATTTTTTTGTGTTAGTAACTTGATGCAATTACCCAAACACATGCCATTTTACACTTGCAATTTAAAGAGACAAGTCTTCTTCATTTTTAAGATCTATTGGAAGCATATTCATTCCATTTTCAGATCAGTTGGTATCAGAGATTTGGTTTTCGAAGGCTTGATTGTTTGTAAGTTGTTTTTGTTTTTCTAATGCTTACAAGGTTGAAGCTCACAAGAGGAGAAGGTTAACTTGTAGAGCCAAGTTCTCAACTGTCAAGAGGGAGAACTATCAAATCACCTCAAGTTTCAAGGATATTTTCACCAAGTATGGCTCATGAGGACATCCATGGAACTCTTCCTTCAGAGGAGGAAAATTTCAAGAAAGCTTTCTTTGATATAGATGAGATGGTCAAAGTTTTATTTGTTGAAAGAAATGCAAGATTGCAAGGTGAAAGCTCCAACCCTCCAAAGGGAAATGGAGGGAGTGGTGATTCTCCACCTCCTTCACCTCCATCTTCCACCTCGTCCACCATTTCACAACCACCTCCAAATTATTCAAAAGGACATGGTAAAACACCTTTAAAAACTCCTTTGCTTAAGATTGATATTAAGTTTGAATTGCCTATGTACAATGGAGACATAAATGCTGAGAAATTAAATAACTGGATTGGTCAGGTTGAAGTGTATTGTAGGATACAAAGAATCACAGATGATGAAACTAAGATTCAAATTTATTCTTTAAAATTGGACAGTGCAACACTCATTTGGTGGGAAGCCAAAACTCAAGAGGAAATGAAGAAACATGGTAAAGTTTTATCCTCTTGGAATGATTTTATTGTTGCAATTAAAAGGCAATTTTATCCATTAGCATACATGGAAAAAGCTATTATGGATTGGCAAAAATTTAGGCAAGCCAAAGGGCAAGATGTGAAAGCTTCACTCAAGAATTTAGGAGAAGAGATTTGGTTTTGGGTGTAGATTTGTCTTCACAAGATATTTTTCTCAAATATATTGGAGGTTTGCATAGCTACTTGAGGCATACAATACTTATGCTTAACCCTTCAAATCTAGATGAAGTATGTGTGGATGCTACTCATTTAGAGGCAAGAGGAAGGACTGAACCTCAAGAGGGAAGCAAGAAGTCTTTTAATGGAGACAGGGCAAAGAAAAAGTTTGAAGGAAATGGAAAGAAAAATGCTTCAGTCAAGAAAGAGAGAGTGAAAATCTCTTGTAAACATTGTTCAAAGGATGGCCATGATGAAGATCATTGTTGGAAACTTCATCCGGGAAAGAGACCCAAAAAGTTCAACAAAAAAGAGAAACCAAACATCACTGCAACTGTACAACAAGATTTAGGATCTGATTCAGAAGATGAAACAAAAATCACAGCCATGGGTTTACAAGGTAAGAATTCTATTGCAAGCACTAGTTCTTCAAATTCTGCCATCAATGAAACTCAACATGAAAAAGAAAGGATAGAGATTTTTCACGTAAGGGTAATTTCAAAACATACCAAAATAGATACTCTTTTTGATATAGGATCACAAGCAAACCTTATTTCTGAAGACATTGTCAAGAAACTAGATTTGGAAACTGTTGGCCCTCGACCAAGTTTTGTGAGAAAATTGGTCGTGTTTGACCATTTTTGGGACTTTGAAAGGTTGGTCAAAGATGGAGCACCTAGGCGAAGTGGAGATTGCGGGATCTCACTTGTTTTGCGGACTTTTTGGGCCTTTAGGGTTTATGTAACGGGTATGGGATGTCGACCCATGGGTTCACCCATATTTAGGCCTTTTTGTAATATATAAATAGGGAGCTAAGCAATGTAATAATTATTATGACTGGGATAAGAGACTAGAATCATCTTAGTGCAGATCTAGTTGTCTTTGTGCAAGAATATGTAAAGGTTTCTAGGTGCGGAGAACAGTTGTTGGCTTTTGTGCATACTGTGTGTTGAGACTTGCAGGGATAAGTGAAAGTGATTGTAAGAGACTCTGTTCAGAAAGACTGTGTAAGTCTCTGTGTCGTGACCTGATTTTGAGGAAGGTGGATCTAGTGCATTGTGCACAGATCACCTATCCAGTGCGAAGTTGGCTCTGTGGCTTGGCGCCTGTAAGAAGATTGAAGGAGACTGATAAAGAAGAAGAAGAGTTGGTGGGCGTAGCCCCACACTGGGGTGAACCACATATATCCTGTGTTAATGTGCTTTGTGTAATGTTTCTCATGTTGTTTATGTGTTGATATGCTTAGTGCACTAATCTTTATATATGAAATATAGATGCATGGATGCTTAGTGCTCTATTGATGGTAAATGAATGATAGATCTAAGTTAATGCTATGTGCTAAGTACATGACTTTGAGTACATGCTCATCACTACGTACCTCCCGAAGGGGATACATGTAATTGGACCCCAGTTGGGACTGATCCCAGCTCTCAAGATCAATGACTTCAACCTCAGAGTCTGAAATAAATATGCAATGATAGCACTGCATAGATACCTGATGAAGATGACTGGGAAGAAGCCCAAGACAGTTCCCCAACCATGGATTAAGGAGCTCGTGCACTCAACGATATTGAATGTGATGAATATCCCCACTTAGGCTGACATCAGGAGGTTAACACTTGCATTAAATTCCTCTTGTCATGCTACCATGGAGGTTATCTTTGGTTAGATAGGCGCATCACTATGGATCCGACGCTGATCCACCTGATCACTGGACTAAGCATGCAGGGGAAAAACCCTCACCAGTTCTACCCAGGGAAGACGTCAGATCGCTCCCTAGCACAGTGAATAAAGGAAGCCTATGGCGATGTAGAGAAGGGAAAGCGAGGCTACAAGGTAGCCTCCATCTAGGATGGCACAGTATGCCTGGATTTCCAACTAATCACTGGCAAGCTCGTCTGAAATAACTGTCGGACACAAGCCACAAGGTTCGTAGTCAACCTTGCAGGGAAGTGTGTCGAAGGAATGCAGATGAACTGGGTGAGTTACATCATCAACGAGTTGGAGAAGGAATGCCATGAAGCACAGGACCAAGGATATGAGTTTCACTTTAGTTGGCTACTAATATTGATCGCATTTTTCGCTTGGCAAATGTCGGAAGGAGAAGCCTTCCCGAAAGTTGAGCCATCAGAACCATTAGTTGCGAGGTTCAATACCTTGTGGTATACGAACGATATGGCGAAGCAGTGGAAGTTGAGTGCCGTCTTCCATACTTACTACTTACAAATGAATCACACCATTGAATCCTTCCCCTGAATGACATCGAATACACTCCATTGGTACAGTCCGCTAGAAAAGTTCCATGCAGATTGACACTTCATCTACATCATCGCGCATAGGGATGAAAGTAAGGAGGAGTTTTAGTCTTACTATAAGTTGATAGAGGAAGACAAGGAGGAGATCACTAAGGAATGGTCACCAGAATTCCTTGTACCAATGGAGGATGCAGAACTTTCTGACCCCGACATCATCAAAAGACCATTGGTTACTCGAGTCGAACATGATGGACAGAGCAGTGCAAAGAAAAAGAAGAAAAAGGATGGAGTCCAAGAAATAGAAAGTGATGAGAAGGACAACACATCAGAGGAGACTGTGCCTGACTCACCTGCAGGAGGAGGAGGAGACAAAGTGAACCAAGAGGAAGGAGGGGAAGAAGGATAAAAGCATGACAAAGGCGAAGCCACACCACTGAGAGATCCCCTCACCCGAGAAGAAGCATCGCATAAGAGGAAGGTTTCCTCAGAGAAACCTTCAGCAAGAAAGAAGGCTCGTGCTAACAAGCCTCAGTCAAAGAATGTGCTCACAGTGGAAAATATCAAGCTCATCATCACAGATGTAGAGGATGCTTCAATAGAAATCTTGCAGAGACATGGAGAAAAACAGGATTCGATGTATGACAGAATAAAGAAGGATCTCAAAGACATCCAACAATCTATCCATTCGAGCCGCACAATGCCTACTGTGCCATATTCAACAAAAAATGTAGAATTGAGTGATGACCCCACCCAATTGCAAATTTTAGCAGATGTGATAGAGAATCGACTTCGTTGAACCCAAGAAGAAAAGGAGAAAGCCATAGAGGCCTTAAATAAATAAAAGGAGGAGGTCCTAGATCAACTTCAAGTTGCGCAGAAGGAGAAAAGTAAAATTAAGGTGAATCTCAAGCAAAACAATGCGAAGATACAGGAAGAAAAGGACCAACTACTCACAGTGCAGATTGTGGTCAAAGAGGCAGTAACTAGAGTGCTTCGCTCTGTGCCAGTCTTGGCACAAAAGGCACAGGAGGAACTAGAGTCAACCGAGATGCAAGTGGGGAAGCTCGGCGAATCCATTCAACAACTTAAAGCATGGGTAATGGAGCTAGATATCCAAGCAATGTCGAGTACTCCACAATAAGTGCATGATCAAAGGGAAGAAGCTGCCAGGAATGCAGTAGAAAGAATCAAGGCACTGGCCTCAGAGTGTAAACAATTAAGTGATCGAAGTGCATAGACCTATGAGCACCTTGTAGAATATCTGGAGCTAAGGAGATTGGAAACACAACTCTAGGAGGTGAAGCAACAGGCCTCCATTGTGCAAGAACAAATGAAGCTGCTTACTATAGTTGAGAATATTAAGGGGTCGCAGGAGAAACGTGTAGTCTAGCCACAGGTTACTGCCATCTAGAGCAAGGTTATGGAAGTGACACATAGACTCCAACCAGTGCAGGATGAAGCCTGCACACTTTTTGAAGAGATCAAAGGACAAGGATCACAACCGGAACAGGTGGTCATGACAGTGGAACAATGCTTGGAAGGGCCTGCCACCGAGAAAGTCATTCAAGAGTTCGTTGAGCAGGAGGTTCTGGTGAAGTAGCAAGTTGAGGTAACTCGAGCTAAGCTCGAGGCCTTCGAAGCAGTGTTGCCCAGATTGCAGTGACTCGGGATGAGTCACAGGAGAGTGTTGGGGGAATGTTGGCCCTCGACCAAGTTTTGAGAGAATATTGGTCATGTTTGACCATTTTTGGGACTTCGACAGGCTGGTCGAAGATGGAGCGCCTAGGCGAAGCGGAGATCATGGGATCTCGCTTGTTTTGCAGAATTTTTGGGCTTTTAGGGTTTATGTAACGGGTATGGGATATCGGCCCATGGGTTCACCCATGTTTAGGACTTTTTGTAATATATAAATAGGGATCTAATCAATGTAAGAATTATTATGACTAAGATATGAGAAAATAATCGGCTTAGTGCAGATCTAGTTGGCTTTGTGCAAGAATATGTAAAGGTTGCTAGGTGCAGAGAATAGTTGTTGGATTTTGTGCATACTGTGTGTTGAGACTTGCAGGGATAAGTCCAAGTGATTGTAAGAGGATCTGTGCAGAAAGGCTATGTATAGGTGTATGGATGCTTAGTTCCATAATAGAATGATTCCTAAACATAGTCAACTTCAACAAATTCACCATTTCCTTACCATCAATATGCACAACCTGGTAGTGATGATTTATAGACCAAATAACAGGGAACAAGATGAATGACTAGTTAGAAGAGAGGAGCTTGATTAGGAAGCATGTTGCACATACTCAGATCTAGAAAAGTAGCTCAGATTGAGAGAATACAGTTATTTTTGGGAAAGACTCTTGTAGAGATTTTTAATGAACTAGTGAAGTTTTTATGTCTTTGGACTTCATTATTAGTGTTGGAACCTAAGGTTTGACAGACACAACATGTGCACCACAATTCAACACTACATGCACACTTAAGAATATGCACTACGCGGTGCTAAGTTTCAACGACAACCATGCTAGAAAATGACTTATTGTGCGTGCCAACCCATTTTGTCTTGTGCGCAAGGACTTAAAGAGACAACATGTAGGCCAGATCAGAAAAATATTCAGGAATCATTGTAATTGTTTTTTTACAACTCGAATGGTCATGGTCGAGGTTATGGATGAGATGGAAAGCTTGTTATGATTAACACGCTCTATGGAAGATATGGGGGGATGCATGAAGATATGTAAGGGGTTGGATTTTTCTTCACTGGAGGGATGGAATAGTAGGGTTATATGTAAGTTGTAGATGAGTTAACTGAGCTCTAGTTCTATTTTGGGTATTGGTTTCAGATGTTCAGAGATATTGTAGGTGCTTTTTCTTTGTTTTCTTTTATTTTTTGGCTTTCTTTCTATCTTTGTTGTTTTATCCAGTGTTTCAGACCCTTAGCCTTCATTTTTAGGCTTTGCACTTAGTTCCAAGAAATAGAGTGGCATATCGTCATCATGGTGGTTCCTTTCTAAGATTAACTTGGGATCTTGTGATTACATTTTTTGGAAATTCAACAACTGATAAAGATGAGAGAGCCAATTTTTACTTTAAGGAGTTTACCCCTATGGGGTATTGGATTGGTTTCTTGGAGGAGAAATTCTTTGAGGGTTTGATCAAGTTTTTGCAGTATATGATTTCTCTACTTATCAGTAGTATTCTAGAATCTTCTTGTGTTACTACCTTGTATGACATTACTTTGAGCAGAGGGTGCTTCACATATTCCGGGTTGGTTTGGGACCCTAGGATCATTCTCAGTTTCAGTTTGGTTTAGATGGTTGGTCGTAAGGTTGTGATAGCATTTCTCGAGGACAAACAATCTTTGGGAAGGGAGGACTTTAATGTCCCTATTTTTAGGTTCTCTTTCTCTGCAAGTGGAGATGACTTTCATGGTTTGTATTAGTCTAATCATAGGGATAATTTGGTGTTACCAATGAGCTCATATTGTTTAGAGGATTTATATGAAGCTTTCAAAGGTCCATTTATCATCTTTCATCATTGGAATCACTCCTTTACAACCAATTTTTGTTTCTAATGCATTTCGTCCGTTCCCGTAATTTTGGAGTGATATTGAGCATTGCTTAATTGATTTCACTAAGGTTTTTATTTTTATTAATTTAMTAAGGGGGGAACCTTATTGTAATATCTTATTGGAATTGGGATAAAGATATTTAAATGTTGTGAGGATGAAAAGTGACTTCCAGTGACCATAAATGTTTTAAAATAAGATAAATAATTTTTTGGAGCTAAAAGGGTGTTATAAAATGACTTTGGAGGAATATTAAAGATAAATTAAAAAGTCACTTTTATATTATTTAATTGAGTTGGGAAAAGGTAAAAAGGTTATAAAGGCTAATTCATAGCTGATTCTCTCATTATTCATGATCATTTTACAAAAAATGGATTTTGGAGAGCTCTCGTAGCTTCTTCGGCTTTGGGGCCAGAAACCCTTAAGAATATTGGTTTCGATGGTGAAAAGAATCCACCCTAGTTGGTCAGAGGAAGAGATTACATAGATCTACCATTGGGAATTCATTTTTGATGAAGGAATATTCATCAGTTGTTCATATTGTGGGTATTTGTAGAGTTTTGTGTTGTTGGTGGAGGTTAAAACCCTCATCTTCAGATTGTGGGCATATTTTTCAAATTTTTAGGGGTTTGTGGAGGTTGTCTTGAGTAGATTGAACAACCATTATTCATCTTGTCATTATCCTATAAATTTTGATAGTATTATCAACTTGTGGAAGGAATAAAGAGAATTTGATTCACCCATTTGTTCTAGTGGGGATCTAAAATGAAGGCACATCACTTATTGTAGAGATCAAGGGTTCTAGAGAGGGGGTTGCACCAGTCCCAAATCAATGTTGTTCTTGTTGGATAAATGGGTTGTTTTAATGCATGGATCACTGAAATTGTTTTTGGATTCATGGAGTCTCGAAGGGGGTCTGTTATAACATCTTATTGTTGCCCATTAACTATAGCCCTAGCTGCCATTATTTCCAGCAGATTGAACCAGCTAGAAAGGGGGTCGTCCCACTAACATTATTGTAGTTATTAACTTCATGAACAAGGATATTTCATAGCAGTTTGTGGTGTCCAGAAAAGTTTGTACCAATATATTTATTTTTTCTCATATGTGTACTCCCACATGTCAGAGTAATAGTAGATAGATCTGGCTATATTGTTGATTTTTATTTTTGTTTAATAGTTGAAAGAGATTGTGATTATCTCCCTTGAATGTAATTGTTGTTTACATGTATTTAAATGCAATAAAACCTTTTCTTTATGTTCCATATCTATTGTGGTTTTTTTGTGCCATTGTGACACTATTGTATGTGACAATATAATTGTGGATTTGTTGTGGAAGTGTGTAAAAGAAAAGAGATCTGAACATTTAGCAAACACAAACATACTAATAGAAGTTGTCAAACTATTTAACAAAAGTAATGAACCATAATAAGCAAAAAAACACATTAGAAAGACACAAAAACATATCAACAGTGGAATTATTTGACAAAATTCTAGAACCAATTAAACACTAAAAACATAACAACATCCCTAAAGGGGATATTATAGTATCACACTTTCAATATGCTTGGAGGGTTCCCTATATTCACATGGGTTACTTGCATCGGGAAGGGTTGTTATGTGAAGGTCAGGGTAACTGCTTCTCACTCCTTCATTCATCGGTCTCGAGACTTAATCAACCCTTGCTGGTTTTCGAAAGGTCATTTTTCCACCTTTTCATTACTTTGAACTTACGACCTAATCCACATAGGCTGAATTTTTGGAGAAGTAGTTTGTTTGTGTTGTTCTCTCTTAGGAAGTTTTAGTGGTGTTCTCTTTGTGCTTATTCGGCCATA
>JASDQU010031648.1:15908-38146 GCA_032191745.1 Picea mariana | reverse complement strand
TTTTTGCAAACTGGGGTAAGCAAGATCGATTGACCTTGACCAAAATTATTACATTCGAACGAATCCTAACCGGATTTGGTAAAAATAACACAGTCAATCAATTCGTTTCATAACCAATCGAATCCAACAGTTGTGAAATCGTTTTGATATCAATTGAAACGATTATAATCAAAACAAGTGGCAAGCAACTATTACGCTGCCTTGTCAACAGGAAATATGAATTCGACAAGATCATTCCAATCACATGACTATGTTGACACAGAAAACGGTTCATGCCACAAATATATCAATTCAAACTCGGCGCGAAAATCAATTTAAAATAAGATCATAACAAGCTCGATTGATTGGCAATAGAATTCATAATTTGTTATTGCAAATTGGGCAAACAGGATTGATCAACTTTGATCAAAATGAAATTGTTCCAATCAAACAAATCAATTGGCTGGGGTTTAGCATAGTTGTCACGAATCGAATCCATTCCATGATTCAGGCACACCTGCACAGACTTAAATGAACATATTGTTTTTACAAAAATAGAGCAGTTCATTTCCCAAATTAAAATCGAACAAAGAAATATTTCAACTTTGAAAATTGTAAGACAGAGCATATCGTAACAACCAAACTTAATAAAATCGTTTACCAACCACAGCATATGGATCATAACAATCAAATCCGAACATGATTGTGTTCTAAACTGAGTATGAAAAACTTCCTTTTCAAATTGAATACAAACCAATCCAGTCGAAGACAAACTATTAATTTTGTTAACTCAATAAAGCAAACCAATCAATCAAATCCAAACGAAGACCATTTAAATCCAATAAAAATATATCGATTTCTATACTGGGAATGATCAGATCACATATAAAATCGAAATTTCTTTTTATTCAAAGCAAAACTATATATAGGATGCACACATTATAACAGAGCGATTCAAAATGTAGACAGAGCTTATTCGAAACAGAATTCAAATCGTTATATCAACCTAGATTATTCACAAAACAAAAACGATATAAAATTTTCATACTTGTACAACGACGAGACGGCTTGATCATGCCAATTTAGAATTGACAATGGCCGTGGCTGATTCCATGTTTTTGAAAAGGATGGATCCTGTTGTCTTCTTCTTCTTATCAGCTACTTGGAGCTTGGCTCTTTGACTGGTTAGCACTGCAATTTGATCTTCCAGTGATTGAATTCTTGATTGGATTATGGGAACATCAATGTAGTATCGTTCTAACCATGAATCACACTGGTCACAGGATGACTGTGTGGGTTTTGAAAGAGCAAGCGAGGGTTTGGCCAAATGATCGAGGGTTTCACGAGGCAATTTAATACCCGGGTAGTTAGGGTCGTTCTTTAGGCAGGGGGGAAGGTTTGATACAAAATCATAAGGGGGGCTTGGGACATAAACCCTGCGAGTAGGGGTACTCGCTTGCTAAGAAACGGTCAATGTCAGAATCAGAATCCTCACTCAGAACTATAGGCTTTGACTCAGCAGACGGTTTAGGCTTGTTCCTAGCCATCCGTGAAATCAAACGAGCATTCTTTTTACCCTTAGCGTTAGCAGTAGGGTTTGCCTTGGGCTTTTTGCTCATAGGCTTAATCGTCTCTGCACTCTTAGTTACAGTGTCGGGTAAGTCGATAGGAGGGTAGGCCGAAGGCTTAGGAGCAGGCAATAGGATATGGAAGGGCACCGACGGTACATCCTTGTCTTCACTCACCATAGGTTTGTCAACCTGTATAGGGTTTGGATCCTTGAAACCATTCCTAGCAACGAAAGTTCTCCAATTATCACCATGCAAACTCAAATGATAAGCAATGACAAGTTTGATAAGCCCATAGTGGAATAGGCTACTATCATCCTGCTGCCTTTTAAACCATTTAGACATTTTATACAGGCTACGATGAAAATAAAAGGGCATATTCAACGAGTATCCCATAAAATTTATAAGCAAATGCATGTGGTAGAGAAACACAAGCCCGTATCGACCTTCACAGGTCACAAACTGTTTGATTACCATCAAATTATCATGCCATCACATTTTAAGTTCAGAGATGGGCATACCTCTGTCACAAGAGGTGACTTTGCGAGAGAGGAACAGCAGTGTCCATGGGACCTCCTCGACCTTACAATTCTTGAACCAACGTTGTCCTGTGGCAGGTAACCCTGTGGCAAGACTAATAAATTTCTCATCAATTTCCAACTGTATGTCGCCCACTTTGGCTCTACAGCCATCGAAGGTCATGGAAAACTGTCGTGCTACACAGAGGTTAAAACCCTCAAATCGCTTCATAAAGGTAATCCATCCATTATCTTCCAAATCTTGGCGGGCATTGTCAAACATTAACAGAGATTGGTTGTCATTTGGGTCGATCCGCACGACTGGTGCCATGGATCTGAGCACATTGTAAACCGAGGGTTTGGATCACAACACACACACAGGAGCAGAGCTATCCGAGCTAACAAAAGTGAACGGGAATAAGGGATAATCATAAATGCAAGCATGCGAAGGTGGTGGAGTCTGCCATGCAAAATATTCATTACCCAAGTACAACCGCCGATTTACATAGCTGTTCAATCCATAATAGTAGTTCAACCATCAAGTCATGTGCCCAACTAATGAAATCAAATGTGTATACCAATGCACGCAAACATTATGCCATAGTGTTTAAACACCCGACTTATAAATCAAAACCAAAATCAACTATGCGCCAATGTATCAGCTCATATAATCAAAAGTTTAACTAAGGTGCCAAACGGTATTCATATAGTCGAAAAGCCAAAATTTATGAAAATATTAACATAAGGATTATGTCAAAAGATAGATATAAAAAATTTAATCATAACCCCTATGCATTTTCATAGAATCAATGGTCAGGCATGTCATATAAAGTGCAAATCCAAATGCTAAATGCCTTACAAACTCAATAAGATCAAGTTACACAATCAATCGAAGTATAAGTACCGATTAAAGGATCTTGCCAGTTGTATAGTGATGAAAGGTAAGTGCAATAGGCATATCAATAAAAGAGATAATGACAATTTAGATAATGATCGAAATACGACTTCGAAAGATGAAGTTTTCACGCTTACAGTCGTGAAAACTCAACGAAGACAAATGTGCAAATGTCGCAAAAATGAAAATATCGTTTATTAGAAAATTGCGACGAAAAAAAATGATGTTTGCAAAACATAGGTGTAGGCAGCTTATAAGACCATAATAAAAAAAAATGTATTGGCTGCCAACAGGATCTTAATTTAATAATATATCACATGTTCTACAACGCCGTCTTCCTCTTGAACTAACACAATGGAAATAGTGGAAGTGGAGGAGACTAAGTAAAGGATGTAATCTCTTGTGTAGTTACGGGGGTGTAACAATAGTGTATACTTTAAAGCATGTTTGAGTGTGTCGAATGAAATTTGAGCAAGTTCATACCAAATGAAAGGGACATCCTTCTGCATCAATCTCATGAATCCTTTCATGATTTCTGTGTAAATGCAGAAGAAACAACATAGAAATTTTGCCTTCCCTTGAAAACTTTGGAGTTGGGTAAGGTTGTTGGGAGGATGTAAAGAGAGGATATATTTCACTTTTAAGGGACCCACCCTAATCCCATAATTGTATACCACAAAGCCTAGGAGCCTCCCTGTTTCGACAACAAAAATAAATTTTTGGGGATTCAAGTGTATGTTGTAATTTTGACATCTAAGAAAGATCGCTCTAAGATGATCAATATGATCCTTCCGCTCAGCCGAATGAGCTGGAAAGTCATCGAGGTAGGGATCGAAAATATGTTTGATATCATGGAAATCATATGACATATCCTGCTGGAAAGCGGCTCCAACATTTTTAAGGCCAAAGGGTAATTTATGGTATGTAAAGGTTCTCCATGGGAAGATGAATGTTTTTTTGTGTTAATCAACCGATAAAATATCTATCTGGTTATAGCTTGAGAAGCCATCCATAAAAGAGAAAATTATGCTTCTGACGCAATTATCGATAATTTGGTCGATGAAGGGAATAGGGTAATTGTCTTTCAAACAAGCTTTATTGAGATCCCTATAGTCGACGCAAACTCGAATTGTCCCTTGTTTCTTTGTAACTATAATGATGTTAGAAACCCATTCAGTCAAATGCATAGGATAAATGAAAATGGATTTCAATAGTTTTTCTTCTTCTTCCTTTATTGTCATAGTGTTCCTAGGATGGGTAGGGTGAAGTTTCTTTCATACAGGTGTAGCTTCAGGGTAATTTTTAATTTCATGCAGAACGATCGAAGGATTGATCCCTAACACTTCTTTGTAGCTACAAGAAAAAATGTCGCAGAATTATTTAAACAAGGTGGTGTAGTCTTGAATCTCTTCAGTTGAATAGTTCACACCTAATTGTATGTTTTCCATGACACCTTATTTTTCTTATATGTCTAAGCCAATGGTTCACGATATGTTTCCTAAATTTGCCTCGGAGATAGTATCCTAAATGAGTATCGAAGATTGAGGATTATAAAAAATATCATATGGAAATATAGATTGAATATCTTCCTCGATTTTATCCAAACTTGGAAGAAAGGATGAGTGATGGTGGTTATCATCCCAAGGTGACTCTTCGATACTAAGCATTTCCATTATGGATTCGTTTGGTGGAAAAATTCATAGGATGCAATTTAA
This sequence comes from Picea mariana, assembly GCA_032191745.1. NCBI lineage: Eukaryota > Viridiplantae > Streptophyta > Pinopsida > Pinales > Pinaceae > Picea > Picea mariana. Next base: position 33,471 of record JASDQU010031648.1, on the reverse strand, counting down.
GGTTGACGATAAGGAATCCAACCAAGATGGAAATGAATAAGAATTGGATGCCACCAGATGTTGGTCATCAGGTGAAGGAGAGGTGGACTGAATGGTATCATATTCAACCTCGACTAGACTAAGTGGCATAATGTCACATAGTGTATAGAATTATAAAGGACTAGGCATGATCCAAGGATTAGATGATTCAAGGGATTGATATATCATGGTCGAAATCATATTAACCATTGCGATATGCTATGAATTTTGAGGAGCAGGTGCAGGAAAAGTGCCCATGAGCAAATAATATTTCAATAGAACCACCCCCACACTATCGTAACTAATTTTGGAGTCCCATAAAAATAGGATATTATTGGTAGTTTGGTTGTGGAAATTAGGTGTGTAGTAATCTAAATAATCGATTCTAACCATTTTTACATATCAAAAAATCGAAGATGCTAGGAAGTCATAGCATAAAACCATATGCATACAAGCATCAAATTATAATTTAAAGGAGTGTCAACTACTTCCACATCGATGGAAACAATCCCCCCCCCTAGTTGAACGACTAAATATTGCAACAGTCCATGAGGTATGAAATCTCATCCATAAAATTCTTTCAACATGGTAGGTTATTGATTAAGACCTGGTGATTTAAGAATTTTCTAGTAGGCTAAGGACATGACGCAGGTCGATGCTCCTTCATCCAATATAGTGCGATGAATGTGTTGATTGTGAACAACAACTTCAATTTGAAATGAAATTTGGTGAGAGAGCCTCGATTTATAATTGCCCAGGTTAAACATGATAGTATTGGATGACACAAGATCTATAGCTCCAATGGACACCAAGCGATTCCTACGCTGACTAGGGTAGTTTTGTAGAAATTCGAGTGCCGACATTGCACAAGGCACTTGGGCCAGATCTTCAACTATGTTTTAGTTCTAGGTAGAACGAGAAGGTCGACTTTCAAATAGTAATTTTGGGAAAACACAATATAGAGTCAAAATTTTGTTTCTCAATCTGGAGGGGTAACAAAAGTGGAAGGTGGATTAGTCATGGCTCCATTAGTTACACTTTCTTTACATGTTTTCCCTGGAGGTGTGTCATATGTTTTCATCCTAGTGGTCAAATATACACCATTGAACATATAACTATGTGCACTTGAGGAAGCAACCTCTTTAGGAGGATGACCTAGGTTTCCTCACGTAGGTGCAAGATTTTATGCAACCATTGATTGCTACTATGGAAAATCATGTGTAAAAACAACGGGTTGGGAATTTCCTTTGATGAATTTTGATACTTCATCTCGATGAGGACAATATCTTGTGTAATGATCTTCAACACATATGAGAGAAGGAAATTTGGGTTTCCACTGTGGTTTATTTTCAACAGCAGGTGGTTTTGTTTGTGTTTTTGGGATTTTTGTTTGATTATTGTTTTTTATTTATTTATTCTTATTCTTCTTTTCCCCTCCAAATTGCGGTGGTGAAGCAGATTTAACTGCATCCACTTAAAATATTTTAGTTGGGGAGGAATTATATGGGATAGAAGCTTGCACCGTAGTTGAGGTAGATACTGAATTATTTGTAGTCCCAACCAACTGTGAGGCAGATTAAGTTTTGACAAAACCGATAACCCTATCAAAATGAGTGGTAGATGATGGTTTCGATGGATTGGTTGATGTACAGGGAGCATTTGGGATCAATTTATATAAAGTACCATCTTGGGAATAAACCAAATCTAGATATTTGGTGCGAGTAATAGCTTCCTCTTCTATAACTATGCCTCCCATTACCATATCATGAGCGATAGGTGGTAACATATATTGATGGGTAAACTATATGCCTTAATTTCCCTCAATTAAATTATTGACCAGGGTAAGTAGACTTAGAGTTGTGACATATTATGAGTCAAGGTAGAGTAAGGATTAGCTACTTATGAGGCTTGGAAAGTGAATCTAGCTAGGCAAAGGGAAAGTTTATCCTAGGGAATGGTGCTTCATTTACAACTGTAAAAAGATTATGAACAAGCTGATCTTTGTTTAGATAGTGGGATTTACTTCAAATTTACAGAGTAACCTATAGATGAGGATGGTAAATTCATTATTATAAGTGAACAAATATTGAATAAAAGAAAACTATTTGTCTTTAAGAACAATCTATAATTATGGACAATGAACTCATAAAAACAAGTTATCCTTTAAAAGCAATTCTTTACAGTGAACTCTATTCTTAAAACATTTGTTCAAAGACTTGTAATTACTTTTATTCTACCACATAATTTACACTAGTCTGATTGAATCAAAGTAAAGAGCATCATGATAATATTCAAATGTAGTGGTTATGTCTATAGTGGAAGATTATGTCACGATGGCATCTTAACACTACTGATAATTCAAGCAGAATGAATTCGATGCTAATTTCTACAGAGATATGCAGAGTATGAATAAGACAGTCTATGGAAAGATTTGCAATTATGAAGATATCAATACATGTTCTTATAATTAATACAATCTATAAACACTGTGCAGAAGAGATTTGAAATCAATGCTTATCCTATCACTCTGATGTTGGAAATATTCCACACAAAATTAACAATTTATGCAGACCTACAGAAAGTAATTGAAAATTGTAACTTAGTGTTGGCCCTTGGTTATGGAAGGAAGCGAAGAACAAGGAAGGAAAGGTAAAAAGTGAGCTTTGCGGGAGACATAGTAATTGTCACTGAGTCGAAGTGAGCAAAAGAGCGGGAAGGATGGAGAAAAGTACGGAAAAGAAAGCCGTTGGATGAGAAGATCAGGGATGACAGATCAGAAAGGAAGAAGGATCGTGGACAACTCAGCAAGCATATAAATCCATCATTGGATGCTTTGGAACACTGCAATATGAAGAAGGAAAGACAAGCTAGCAAAGCCCAGAAAAAGAGGGTCAAGTTGACCTAGGGTTTTAGACACCTAGGGTTTTGATAATTTGGGTTTTGACACCTAGGTTTCGACCTGAGGCTATAGGTGAGGGATTGTAATATATAAATAGAGGTCAAAAGGACCTAGGTCGGGTCGGTACTAAGTGTTTGGTATTGATCTTGATTGTTGTTGGTTGAGATATTATTGTACTATGAGAGAGAGGAGTGTTGAGAACGAGAGCCTTCTGGTATTGTAAGATCTTCAGCTGGGTGCGAAGATCAAGTCCTATAGCTGGGTGTGCAGGAAGGTGGGAGACAGAGAGAAGAAGAGAGAATATCTACTGACTAAGAGCATAGATCACAATTGTAAGCTTTACCTTAATATATCATAAGCACAGTTCTGTGGATGTATCCCTAGAGACAGGGTGAACCATGTATATCTGGTGTTATGTGTGTGTGATTGCTGTCTGGATCTCTATCATTGTTATATTGTTAATTGCATTATTATGTTAGATCAGATGTATGGCTACACAGAGTAGATCTAGCTGGTAAAAGATATATGAATGTTGCATTATTATTAGTTCCACTTGATATTCCCCTGGTTGTAGAAATCTCTGTCCTGCAACCCCCCCTCTTATCTACTTCAGGTGAGACTGCATATGCTTCATAGGTGTTTCCGAAAGGGTGAGTAGTTATGGCCTATTGGTGTGCTCTTGGAGTGAACCCTGGATTTTCCCTTGTGCCAACAAATGGTTCCATTGCCGGGATAGGAATTTGTGTAAGGGAATTTCAAGGTGGTTCCCATCGAAGACAAAGATTCATAAGTGGATAGAGGATCAAGAGAGGGACTTCGCCGAAGCCCAGAACAAGAACCCTAAACTGAGTACTGAAGATTTTCTACAAAGATACTTTTTCACCGACATTCACGATATCTTCTTTGGGGGAATCGACCAGGAGTTGTTTGAATGGTTGGCTAGGTTAGCTGATACCCAGTTCGAGATTAGATCTAGACCTCCTATGGTTTGGACGTCGGCACTAATCCAGAAGGTTAAGAGAGTTGAAAATGTTGTATCAAGGGCTGTAGATCACTGGTTTGAGAGTAGCATTGGAGGGTATATCACTGAGTTTGTTGTTGACAGAACAAAATCGTATAGCCAAGTCGAGAGATACTTTTTCAAAGGACCTAGAGGAAAAATTTTGCACTTTCTGAAGCTGAGAATCAAGATGTTGTTGCATGAAAAGAACGTCTTGAAGATACAGTAGATTGGTCGGACATGAAAAGGATAATGTTGAAGATCTTGGACACATAAAATGAAACAGAAGTTGGACATATGCGCAGTGGGAAAGTATTCTGAGGGGTTCACCTTAAAAAACTTGTTTAAGAAAAGCTACGAGGAAGAGGGTTTCTATAGTGGAGAAGAGGTATATATAATCGATGAAGAACATTTAGAGCCCACCAGAACAGAAGAAGGGGAAGTTGAAGAACTTTTCCAAAGCAAGCCAAAAACCTCAGGAATTGTGCAGGTTACTGAAGAAAGTAACATTAACCCTCCTATTTTTTCAATAACACTTAGCAGTCAGAATTGTCAAAACCACCAAAGTCTTCAGAGTACTATTACTAGCAACTCAGCCTATACTCAGACAAGAAGCCTAGTCATCTCTATGGCAGATGAAATGAGGCTCCCTATCTTTAGAGGAGATGGATCTGAATATCCAAATCAGGATTGGTTTCTATGTGAAGCCGTATGGAATATTAAAAGTATCACCAATGAATCCATCAAGAGAACCCAGTTCAACACCAAGCTCAGGGACTGCGGACTGAGCCGATACATGAAACTTGTCCAAGGACTAGCGCAGCCCAACCACTGAACGAGATCAAGAATGCACTGATTGCATAGTTTAAGAAACCTAAGTCGTAGTCACAATGTATTACAGAGTTAAAAGAGATCAAACAAAAGGTAGCAGAACCTGTTTGGGAGTTTGACCAGAGATTCAAGACCCTAACAGGCTGATTAACTTTTCAGATCCCCGATGAATAGAACAAATAATGGTTCATCACTGCGTTGTTACCTCACATCAGAGTCCCTCTGATGTAGCATAATATTTCATCACAGGTAGAATCTTTGGATATTGTCGTGAATCTTGAATCAACACCCATGGGAGAATCTAGCTCAAGCATGAGCCAGATATTGAGCCAGCTAACTAGTCTATCTCTGCAGGTTGAGGACATGAAGAAGGACAAGGGGAAGGACAAAAGAGAAGATATATGGTGTGTAATATGCATATATGAAGGTCATGATAAAGAAAATTGTCCCCTGTTCCATGAGTATTTGGCCTCAGGAGCGTTGATCCCCTTGACGCAAGTTAACCTACCCTGGTGCAATGTATGCAGAAATAGGCATCGCCTAGGTGATTGATATTACATGTAGAATTATGTTTAGACACCCACAAACTTGTACTACACATTCTATAAATTAGTGGGGCATGATGATCGAGATTGTAGAGCTTATGATCTCTTGCATGAGAGGTCAAGGGACATATACAAGATCCAAGGTGAAGTACACCAAGAAGGAAATAATGCACAGTATAATTCTCCAGGATGAGGAAATTTCAATCCTCGCGGTGGCTACAGAGGACGAGGAGGAGGAGGAGGTATGGGCTGAGGCCGAGGACAAATTATCTGTTATAACTGTGCACAGCCAGGACACTTAGCAAGGAATTGTCAGAACCCTTGCACAACCTGTAGTTATTCTAACTCATTCGCTCATGTCATAGAGGAATGCCCTGCGCTACTGGCTAAGATTCAGAAAAGAAGAGGACCCCAACAAAACCCACAAGTACAACTCATATATGTTGAACCTTGTGGAAACGACCCTAAAGTCATTGTCATTACTCGAGGAGGCGTTGCTACAGGAGAAGACAAGGTAGCACAAGGAAAGAATGCAGATGACCATGGAGTTAGGAAAGTTGAGGAGAAGACTCAGGATTTTGATGCAAAGAAAGAAAGATGAATCTTTGAGGAAGCAAGAAAAGAGTTCAAATGAGATCAAGGGTCCTCATCTAGAATGAAAACATAAATTGAAGAGTATGGCATGCCTCAGCCGTTTGATCAGTCTGCATCACCAACAAAAGAAAAAGAGGTAAGAAAACTCATGGAATTTTTGTGCACTTGTGTTAAGTTGATTCAATATAAAAGCGATGTACAAGAATTACAATATTTAATCAAGCAGTATGAGCTAGGAAGGATAGAATCTTTACTGAATAGGGCAGTGCACCAAATTGGGAAAGGGAGAAGGACAAATAAAGAATTACACCTAAATGCTCAAATAGGAGAATATGATATAGACTATGTGGTCCTTGACTTAGGGTCGGAGGTCAATGTCATGACGAAGCAAACCTGGGCACTGATGGGGAAACCAAAGATGATCTATTCCCCTATTAGGCTTAGAATGGATAATCAACAAGTTGTCAACCCATTTGGACGATTGGAGCATGTCCCTGTGGACATCGATGGAGTTAGAACCTTTCAAGATTTTGAAGTAATTGAAATTTTTGGTGACAACTGCCCTTACCCTGCATTATTAGGAATTGATTGGGCCTTTGACAATTCTACTTTTGTTGATCTGAAGAAGAGGCATATGAAATTTGAAAGATATGGCCTTAGGTTCCTTGCACCTTTATATCCAGATGAGGGACCTAGATACACAGAGCCTATTAGAGAAGAAGACCATGCGTACAAAATGGAAAACATCTATAAATTAACAGCTAGACAGTAGGATTATATTCATCAAATTCTATTGTCGATGGGAATATAAGATGGCAAAGTGACAACGCGTGTTCATAAGATTCAGAAGGAGCATTGGAGAACTGGCAGAACTAGATGTATGAAGTATCCACAAGGAGATGTTCTTGACTCACCAGAGAAGTTCGCTGGATTGGTACAACAACAAGTAACTTACCTACCTTTGATGGCCTAAATCCTTTAGAATCCTTCTTGATGGACTTTGAAACAATTGTACCAGCACAACAGAGGCTGTTGGCTATGGATGAGGCCTTGAAAGATACACCAGCAAGATGGTGGGGGATGCACAAAGGAAACATTACAGACTAGACACAATGTCGAACTTTGATGAAAACGTTGTTCTCAGCACAAGTAGGAAGCTTCGAAGTGAGGTACACAGGTCGAAGATGGACAAAGGGCCATGTACAAAGCTATGAAGAGTCCTGGTGTAACATTCCTTGAGAACATTGGGTACATAGATTCATTAACACGCTGGACACGATCCCTATCAACTGGTACCTTCAAGCGGAGCTGCGCCTCGTCACTTCAGATTGGGAAGGTATGATCCAGAATTTTGTAACCACCTTTTTGTTTGACAATGAATTTCCTTTTGTAGACCAAGCATTATAGATTGTGAGACAAAATGTATTTAAGGAGGCATCTAACCTCCCTTTGGATCAAGAAGATGGAGAATGGACTACGCCATTCCATAAATTGCAATAATGTTACCACATTAATGTCGACGAAGATGATGATCCGAGGAAGGTAAACATTGCTGAGACAGAGGGCCACAGGAATATGGAAGGACCAGGATTTGAACTTCCATTCATTGGACAACTAATCAATATAAAGAAATTTAATATTGGGACAGAGGAGACACCAAAGCTCTCCAATGTCGGAGATTATTGAGATTCTTCTACCATTGACAAAATTACAGAATTATTGCATGAATATAAGGACTTGTTTCTGACCAAGTTTGTTGATATGAAGGGTATCAAAGGACCTATGAGATAAATGAGAATACCTTTGAAACCAAATGTGAATCCAATTAAGAAAAGACCTTACAGATTGAATCCAAAATATAAGGAAAAAGTGAAGATTGAGCTTGACTGAATGCTAGAAGCAGGGATTATTGAACATGTCAAAGAGTTGGAGGGGATCATCCCTATGGTAGTACAAGAAAAGAAGACAAGGGAAATCAGGATCTATGTGGACCTCAGGAAGTTGAATGATGCCTATCTACATGACCCCTTCCCTACACCATTCACAGACGAAGTGTTGAACAATGTGGGAGGCCATGAAGTATATTCTTTTACAAACGGCTTTTCAGGATACCATCAGATCCGGTTTGCCAAGGAGGACTGTCATAAGAATACATTTTTCACATAGTGGGGATCCTACCAATACACAGTGATGCCATTTGGATTGAAGAATGCACTAGCCATATTTTCCAGGGTGGTGGTCGAAGCGTTCAAAGAAATTTTGCATAAGTTTTTATAAGCATACTTTGATGACTGGACAGTTTTTAGTTTGCTGAAAAATCATATTGAATGTCTAAGGCTAATGTTGGATAAATGCAGGTAATGTCAAATTTCTTTGAATCTGAAGAAGTGCATCTTTTTCTCACCCTTTGGAGTATTATTAGGTCATATTGTATACAAGAAAGGATTGTTGGTGGACCCATAAAAAATTGCAATTATAGTTGATTTTCCACCTCCTACTTCAGTCAAACAACTGTGCACTGCGCTAGGACATACTAGCTATTACAGGAAATTTATCAAAGGATATGCTCAGATTACAGAACCAATGGAGAAGCTACTAAAGATGAACTGGCAGTATGAGTGGATAGATGAATGCTAGCAGAGCTTCGACACACTGAAACAAAATATGCTTACAACGCCCATTTTGGTTTTTCTAGATTGGAGCAAAGAACTCCATGTGCATGTCGATGCATATTCTATTGCATTAGGAGTAGTACTGGCACAACCTGGAGAAGGGGACATTGATCATCCACTAGCATTTTCCAACAGGAAGTTATCCATAGTTGAAGTCAATTACACCACTACAGAGAGAGAAGGATTAGCCATGGCGTATGCATTACAAAAATTTCAACACTACTTGTTGGGAGGACACCTTAAAATGTTTACTGATCACTCCATGTTGAAGTACATAGTCAACAAGACAGTGTTGAGGGGGAGAATATGTAGATGGCTTCTCCTGTTTCAAGAATATGATTTTGAGATCATAGTTAATCTAGTAAGAATGAAGAAGGGACCTGACCACCTGTCAAGGTTGGAACATGGCGAAGAACCCACTATTCTGGAGGGTACACTATCAAATGCACAATTTCTCACCATTAGTAAGGTGGATGACCACTTCACAGACATAGTCCAGTTCCTGTCAACAGGAATGGCTCCAAGTGAGTATACAATTCCTCAGAAGAAACAACTAGTGGTGTGTGTTGTAGATTTTTCACTTATAGCGGGACAACTGTACAAAATGGGACCTGATGAGATACTAAGAAGATGTGTGATGGAGGAAAAGTGCCCACTGATCCTCACAGAAGGTCATGAAGGCATAGTAGGAGGAAATTACGCAGGCAAAGAAACTGCATAGAAGGTTCTGCGAGCTGGCCTTTGGTGGCCTACTTTACACAGAGATGCTAAAGAGTATGCCAGAGAATGTGATGTATGCCAAAGATTTGGAAGACCATCCCGAAGAGATGAAATTCCCTTAGCACCGCAGATGACCCTACAAGCATTTGAAAAATGGGCCATTGACTTCGCGGGACCTATAAACCCACTAGGGAAGCGCACAGGAGCAAGGTATATTATTACTGCGATAGAATACATGACTAGAATGGGCCGAAGCTAGAGCAGTCAAGGACTGTAGTGAAACTACAGTTGTGCATTTTATATTTGATGACATAATAACTAGGTTTGGATGCCCTAATATCCTCATGAGTGATCAAGGTACACACTCCATCAATAAGACAGTGGAAGCCCTAACTGAAGAATTTGCAGTCCACCATTAGAAGAGTACACCTTACCACCCACAGTAAAACGGAACGGTTGAAGCATTCAACAATATATTGGAGACAAAATTGACAAAGATTTGCAACATAAACAGGGATGACTAGGATTTAATAGTACCAGCAGTACTCTGGGCTTATAGAACCACTTGTAAGAAATTAACAATGAAAACCCCTTTCAAGTTAGTTTATGGTATTGAAGTTGTTGTCCCGATGGAGTACCTGGTACTAAGCTTAAGAATTGTTGCATTTACAAACATGGATGATACCAACACTATTCATGAGAGGCTTGCACAGTTGGTTGGACTGGAAGAAGACAAATTCATTGCAGGATTCTAGCATCAAGTTCAGAAGGAACGTGAAATGACCTATCATGACAGACATCAAGAAGAAGGCACTTAAGCAAGGTGATTTAGTACCGATGTATGACAATAAGTTTATCAAACACTTGAGGAAGTTCAGAACGCATTGGCTCGGACCATATGAGGTTGTTTATGTTATAGAAGGAGGATTTGCGCAACTAAAGACATTGAAGGGAGACTGGAAGGAAGGATTGGTGAATGGGAGTCGGATGAAGTTGTACTATGACAACCAGTTGCCTCGCAGCTCTAAGTAAAAGTAGGAGGAAAAGAGTCCATGTACCAGGTGCAGTTGAAACTGGGTACCAGACATAGAAAAGACAGTCTGCAAAAGGTTGGAAAGGAGGCATAAAGCAGAAATCAAGGGTTGCATTGCGCAGTCCAAAGTCAAAGTAAAACAAGAGGATCAGAGCTCAAGTGTCTCGAGACGAGTCATAGGTGAGTGTTGGGGGCCTGTTGGCCCTTGGTTATGGAAGGAAGTGAAGAACAAGGAAGGAAAGGTAAAAAGTGAGCTTTGTAGGAGACACAATAATTATCACTGAGTCGAAGTGAGCAAAAGAGAAGGAAAGATGGAACAAAGTACAGAAACACAAGTCGTTGGATGAGAAGATCAGGGATGATAGATCAGAAAGGAAGAAGGATCATGGACAACTCAACAAGCAGAGAAATCCATCATTGGATTCTTTGGAGCACCGTGAGATGAAGAAGGAAAGATCGGCTAGCGAAGCCTGGAAAAAGAGAGTCAAGTTGACCTAGGGTTTTAGACATCTAGGGTTTTGGTAATTAGGGTTTTGACACCTGAGGCTGTAGGTGAGGGATTGTAATATATAAATAGAGGTCAAAAGGACCTAGGTTGGGTCGGTACTAAGTGTTGGGTATTGATCTTGATTGTTTTTGGTTGAGATATTATTGTACTGTGAGAGAGAGGAGTGTTGAGAAAAAGAGCCTTCTGGTATTGTAAGATCTTCAGTTTGGTGCAAAGATCAAGTCCTTCAGCTGGGTGCACAGGAAGGTGGGAGACAGAGAGAAGAAGAGAGAAGATTTGCTGACTAAGAGTGCAGATCAGAACTGTAAGCTTTACCTTAATATATCATAAGCACAATTCTGTGGATGTAGCCCTAGAAAGAGGGTGAACCATGTATATCTGGTGTTATGTGCGTGTGATTGATGTTTGGATCTCTGTCATTGTTATACTGTTAATTGCATTATTATGTTAGATCAGATGTATGTCTGCGCAGAGTAGATCTGGCTAGCAAAAGATATATGAATGTTGCATTATTATTAGTTCAACTTGATATTCCCCTGGTTGTAGACATCTTTGTCCTGCAACCCCCCCTCTTAGCTACTTCGGGTGAGACTGCATCTGCTTCGTAGGTGTTGTCGAAAGGGCTAGTAGTTAGGGTCAGTTGGTGCTCTCTTGGAGTGAACCGTGGGTTTTCCCTTGTGCCAACACTTAGTGAAGTAGATGTAGTTGTTATAGACACTTCCTAAGTAACCAATATGAAAATGTAACCTACAGTTTATAAAACAAGGAAAGAAAGCTTGAGTATAATTGTACAGTTATATGATTATGAAAATATATACATTAGTAAAACACAACCTGCATAAGAGATATTAGATGTCAGAGTATGGACAATTAGATATAGACAACTACGAGTGACCTGGAAGCGATATAAGGATAAATAAAACTTCAGCAAGCAACCTGCACACAAGAGAGTTAATATGTAGATATATGAATACACATCAAATTAACAAGATGACTAGATCACTGGTGGGCCCCCCAGATAGTCGTGGTACCACTCCAACTCAATATACAGTCACAATATCATTGCACCATTCATATTAACACTAAAACTAATTTTATAGAGCAATTCAATATAATAGCTATGTGTATATAAAAATCGTGTCCCTTCGTCCCTAGAGACTTCTAGTACTTATAGAGTTTCTTGGTACAAATGAGAGGTCGAACACTGAAAGGGTCAACACTCTCCTTCAACAAAAAACCATTAAGATATTAATAACAAAAAAAATCTTTAAGTAACTTTGTGTGCTCAAAATAGAGGCCAAACACAACTGCTCGAATCTATGTAATGAGTTCCTTAGCTGGAGAGCTCGAGCAGGTACAAAACCCATGTTTCATATTTTCCAGGAAGAGCTTGTCGATATGCCAACCCATAACTCCACTGCACTTCGAGGGCCATATCGTGGGCCAAATCGAGGGCCGGATCAAGGGCCAGATCGAGGGCCTGATCAAGGGCCGAATTGAGGGCTAGATCGCGTTTTCAACCTATTTTAAACAAAAGAGAAATGTTAATAGATTGTACTCACTCAATTAAATATAAACCATCATAAAATCATCAAAAATAAGGATTAAACATACCTTATGTTGATCCATATCAAATTGATGGAAGAAACTTGATAATACCTTCAAGGAGAGCTAATAGAAGCATAAACTATATAATATCCATGTGAAAAAAGGAATTTGGACAAAGGAAAAATGGGCAAAACATAGAGTCATCATTTCTCCCACACCTAAGAGTTTGTAGGTCCCTCTGCAACAAAAATGGGTCACCCAACATAGCTATACTCATGAAGGAGGAGGTATATTATCTTTAGAGGCCTCTCCCTCATATCCTGGAGATTTCTGCTTAGGCCTCTTTCGATGCTTCAACTACATCCTTAAACTGTGATTATAGTAGTAGTCATTTGGTCGACCAAACTCTATAGAGAATTGATCTTTTCTTGAAGGACAATGTTGTCATGGTGCAAATGATGATCCACGGTTTCACGTTATACGAGGCGTTGGATTAGTTGAGCATTTTATTTTTGCAATTGCTCAACAATTAGGAACTGATCAGAATTTTCAAGAGGGAGAGGCTTACGCTTCTTAGTGGATGTAGAAGGCATGTCACATTTGGTAGAAGGTGTAGGAATCTGAGGAGAGGGTGTAATAGTGGCCTTTTGAGGAACTCTATGTGTAGGCTCAGACTTGACTTTTTTGGTAGGCTCAAATTCTTTTGCATAATCTTATTTAAGTTTCTTGTGAGGGCTCTCATGGCCAGAGGAAAAAGAGATAGTATTTGAGGTATTTGGGGGCTTCGTATTGGTTTTTTCAATCATGCTTCAAGTTCTCCTACAAAATGATTTCCCTATAAATCTTTTATCACCTCGTCTCCTTATAGGAATTGGAGGAAAAGAGTCTTGCAATTTCTTTTGCTTAGAGACAATAGGACTTGTAGATAATGGAGTGTCAACAATAGGTTTGTTCTCTTTCTTATCAGATAATGAAATGGGATGAATTGGAGGGTTTGGGGTTTTTCGTAGAGTGAGGTTTAGGTGGAGTAATAGTCCCAAGATCGATCGACTTCTTGCTTGTTTTAACTATTAGATGGGGATTCAAAAATTGATAGAGGAAGTCTTCCCAAGTTTTTCCCTGTTTCTTTAATTCTGAGATGTTAAGTAGTTTAATAAGGCCATGATGAAAGAGGTTGTGGTGAGGATTTGCCACATTTTTGTGGACCTGGGAGGACATGTTCTCGAGACTTTTTAGGAAATAAAAGGGAAAATTCAAAGGTTTTCTAAACTGAAAATGGCCCAAAAGGAGAAAATGCCATGCCTTGAAAATGGAGTACTTACCCTCGTAGGTAATGAGTCTAGTGATAACAATCAGAGGATTGATTAAATCATATTTAATCCACCCTTTTGAGTGTCCTTTATCCCCGGAGACATTTGATATTCAAGATTAAACACTTGATTATAACTCTGTCATGGGAGTTGTTGTTGTTTGAACCATCGGTCCCCAACTCGTGGCAATTTCGTAGCCACAACAATGGAATCTTAGGAGACTGGGAAAACTAGTGAACCTACGCGGACAAATTTCCCATCACTTCCGAGAGAGAATTGAAGGGAGACGTCATCATCGTTCCCATGCACACTATCAAGGAATGCTACCCAAACTGTGCAGAGAAAGACTTCTCGATAGTCTTAGAACTCTGGAATGGCCAATAGATCAACATAGGATGAAGGTTCGTGACGATTTGGCATGGTTACAGAGAAATGGATAAGTGAGAACCAAAAAAAAATGGACAGAGGATGAGCAATACAGAACAAAGTTCTCTATCTTAATGCAAACGATATGGTGTATTTGAAACATATGAGCGCCATACGTGGTAATGATTGCATAGGGTTTAAATTTGAATGATGTGTACTTGAAGGTTAAATCAAATTGCATAAAAGATTTGATCAATGTCCAAGTCGAAGAGTTGGACATTATGATCATAAAATGAAATCATAAATTAAATTCGCCCTTTTAACAAATGAAAAATATAGATACACCACCTTTATTAATCTTAATTCATCACTTCAATGAATATAATCAAACTCCAGTGATCATACCTGAATGAAAGAATGAAAATCGTATTTGCAGTTGCAGCGTTTATACAATACCTTATCCGACACTCCATCCGGTCCTCCATATGGCACTCCACCTGGTCCTTTGTTTAGGTGAAAAATATACAATAGTAAGTGGGCATTCACCCAGATTACTAAGATTGGAAGATTCCTAGCATACATGGTGAACAAAAGGGCAGATAGGATTCTAACATCCATCTTAGTTGCCTCTGTCCTCAAATTGTAACTATTACAAGGAATATTTGAGTGTAAGCAGTACTCCCTTGTATTAGATATAAACATATACCAAAAAATTGTAAAGTATAATGTACAACAGGATTATTAATTATACACACAAAATGATGCCAATAATATAAGGTTTTGTTGGCATGTTTACAGGCAGAGCGTGCTTGTCATTGATGGCAAGAACAACATCAACAATGGCATGTCTACAGGAAAGAACAAAAGAAATGATAACATGTTTATAGGCAGAGCATGCTTGTCATTGATGGCAAGAACAACATCAACGATGGCATGTCTACAAGAAAGAATAGAAGCAACGATAGCATGCTTACAGGTAGAGTGTGCAGATTAGAGTGTGCATCAATGGAAAAACAGGAACAACGTAAGCTTAGGAGGATTAACATAGAGTCGCATGCAGTGCATAGGTGTGCGCCAGGGCCAAGGTTAACTCATTTCCAAAGCTCAAGAGAGATAGCGTACTCAGGATCTTAGACGGATCAAAGGTTGAGGCCTTTGAAACTTATAAATTCTTCCAAGTTTGGAGGATGTGTAAGCTCAAGAGGAGAAGTGACAGTGATTGTTGGATCCCATTCAGAATTCCTGATGACGGTCAGATCTGAATTCAAATAGGACGAGCACATAGATGGAGGATAGATCTCAGGCGTTAGATCTAAGAGTGGGGTCCGACCATCTTTGGATCCAGGAGAACCTACACATTCTTTAAAGTGAAAGGTGAAGAGGGCTTAAAAAATCCCGAAAGCAGGAGGACCGTCCATCTTCAGGTAGGACACATGGTCACAGATCAACATTTTGCTGACTAAAAGGTCAAAGGAAGGAAGTTCTCTAACCTCCCAACTCACGATATGAGAAATCGCGATAAGATCTAGGCCATCATATCTGGAGTAATTACGAAGGACCAACAACCATTATATTTGGTGAAGCTACAAGGTGGATAAGACCAAGAGTCATCCAACTCTCCAAAACTGTGAAGGAATATTGGTCGTCCATTGAGGATAGTTGTGGATCGTTGGATCTAGAGGACACATGTCGAAAGATTGTCATTTCTCTAAATGGAAAGTAAAAGGCATGAGGTGCTCTAACCTTCCAACTCGCGATATGCAATGTTGCGAAAATATTTGAGCCATCAGATCGAGGAGAAATCTGGACCGTTGATCTAAGAAGGACATGTGGCAAAGTCATGATAGTATCTGGACCATTGGTTCCATAGGACACATGGTGAAAGATCGTTGTTTCGCTGACTGGAAAGTCAAAGGCACAAAGTGCTCTAACCTTCCAATTCTCGATATGTGAAATCATGATATGATTGGATTCGTTGGATCAAGGATGAATCTGGGCCATCAGATCCAGGAGGTAGTTCATGACAAACCATGTCAGAAAGGACAGGTGGCAGTCTACGTCATCAAGGACATGTGGCACAATCATACAAGGACAAGTGTCAAGTTTAATCGACATTTCAGGCCACTGGAAATCACAATTTTGAGTAACATGTGGCAACCACTCAGCTTATGACTCGTCGTTAAGTAACACAAGAATGACGTCACTCTAGGATTTTAGTTTCAGGATTTTTATCATCAATACTCCCCCAAAGTCCCGAAAGATGAAGTTCCAGGACGGAGGATAGCCATCCAATCACCACAGATCGTGGACCGTTGATCTGAAGAGTGAAGCACTCAAATGAATAGCTAGTGGTCATATCTCATGGTCACATCGTCAAGAGATGGAGAGCAGAGCTAGAGCTGCCAAGCTCCATTTTGGAGATTGCAACTTGGAGAGTCGAGATGCCTCATCTCCATATTCCCGAATTGTGAATTGAAAAATCACCTTATGGATAAGTGCTTGGTCATCGCTAATGGTCACATCGTCGAGAGATGGAGAGTAGAGCTAGAGATTCCAAGCTCCATTTGAGAGATCGCAACTTGGAGAGTCGAGATGCCTCATCTCCAGATTCCTGAATTGAGAATTGCAAAAGTACCTTATGGATAAGCACTTGGTCATCTCCAATGGTCACATTGTCGAGAGCTGAAGAGCAGAGCTAGAGCTACCAAGATCCATTTCAGAGATCACAAATTGGAGAGTCAAGATGCCTCATCTATAGATTCCCTAATTGTGAATTGTGAAAGTGCCTTATGGATAAGCACTTGGTCATCGTCAATGGTCACGTGAATAGAAGGAGATAGCATAGCTAGGCTCCATTTCGGGTATCAGGAATTCCATAGTAAGGAGTCAAGGAGACTCATGGGAGAATCCCTGAAACGCGAGTCATGAAAGCACCTTCTAATGAGGCGTTTGGTCACCGCCTGAGGCCACATGTGAAAGGAAATGTGAAAGGTGCCAAAGGCATAAGGCTCAAGAGGTTCACGGTGTAACTGCTAGAAATGACTAATGGTTTCTACCAGAGGACTCGAAGAGACTTCAGGGTGATCACCAGAGAAGCTGAAGAGTCTCAAGGCATCTGCCAGTGGAATGAAGATTGTTCATAGAGGCTATTGATAGATGGAAGACCGTTGGAGCCTGGAACTGCAACAAAGGGAATGAGATCGACTGTGATAGAGAAGACGAAGATTATCGACTGCTAGAGAGGCTAAGGAATCTCGTCATAACGCCCAGTGATGATGAACTCATGTGTTTAACCGCCAGAGAAGTTGAAGAGTTGCAATCATAATCATGCAGAGCACTCAACACGAGGAGAAGATGCAGAAAAGTGAAAGAGGGTGTTGATGCTGGAGGGAGAGCAATTTTGGCAAAGTGGAGTGGCAATGAATATCCCGATGTGGAGAACAGTGGCGCAGTGAAGAGGATGTGGAAGAATTGCACATATAGGATGCACAAGGTGCACAGAGACTATAAAAATGCATA
>JASDQU010031647.1:0-22238 GCA_032191745.1 Picea mariana | reverse complement strand
TGACTAGGGTAGATAGAGAGATCAAGGGGGAACAATGGGGGAGAGAAAGGGGGGGAAGAGGGACATAAGGAGAGAGGGGAAGAGGGGGAAGAGAGAGAAGGAGATGGAGAGAGAGAGGGGGGAGAGAGTGAGCGAGGGATAGGGAAAGTGAGTTCAGAGAGAAAAAGAGGAATATAGAGGGAAGGAGAGCGAGGCATAGGGGGCGGGCGATTTATTTGTGTTAATAGGAACACATGCATGTTCTTGATGCTAATAATGTGTGCGGAATTTAGGAACGCACGCACAGTATTTGAATTTCAATTTTTTTTGGGTGGGAGTGACAACTCTATCATACATGTTTGATGAGTTGGTTTCCTCGGATTTAGGTTTGGGATGACAAACCCAATGGTTCGGTCTATAAATACATAAAAACCTCCATTTTTATGAATTCCTCTCCATATCTCTATTTCTTACTTTATTTTTCTATAAGCTACACAATTCAGTTATTGACGAAACTACATACACAGATAGAATTGGCTGTGTAGATTCCAAATATACATTTAAAAAAAAATTAACAATGTTTACTATTTTTAATCTATTTTTGTCTTCACATATATCAAAATCATAGAATACATACCTCTCTTATTTCTGCTATAACTTTTTGTCGGCTTAACCATTTCTCTAATGAGTTATATGTGGAACTAGAGGATATCAATATCTACGATTTAAAAAAAATAAAATTGTTTTGATCATGTTAAGACCCTCTTAGCCTACATGAACAAAAGACATTGTAATTTCAGGGATATTTTGACTTTGATAATTTAAAAAAATAGAAAATTAATATCATAAATTTCCAAAAATACACGATACAAGAAAAACGAGTTCTCTACAATCATACACATTTTTGGAACGAAATTAGATTTTTAAGATACTCAACACCTGCACGAACGAAAACATATACCTTATATTTTGTTGGAAAATAATATACCATTGTTAGAAAAAATCAAATTTGACATAGTTATTCACAATTTCTACGAATAAAGGTTGCATATTCAAAAAGTTAATTCAATTTCCTACGTTTCATCTTCCTTACACCATATTCAAATTCATTGTAAAAGTACCTTGAATAATCCCTCCAAGTTAACAAATTGTTGTTTTTCAAGTTTGCATTGCCACTAACGCGTCATGAGAGACCATCATTAGCTTGCACTCACCCATATGCATGTGCACACAAGAGAATATAATAACATTTTTTTGTTACTAAAGTCAGGAAACAATAGATAACATGTAGAGTGTTGTGACAAACCCACTCTCCATCATCCGATGCTCTCTCGCTCTCTATGTACCTAGATTCTATAGGATACAAGGCCAATCAACAAGGACATTAAATTATTACAATATGAATAGTCTCACTAAGAGAAACATGTATGTGAGATCCCAACCTAGATGGGGAGGATAACAAATTCCCCACCCAACTATTTAAGTTACACCCACTTAATTATAAAAAATAAACTATTATATTTTTATATTAATTATATATAACTTTATTTTAATCCATATTTTTTAATCATAAAATAGTTGTATATATCATTTTTTCAATCTTTTAAATTATTACCAAAATAAAATAAAATTAAAATTATGACCAATTAAAATAAAAATAAAATTGCATTGATTATATTAAAGCTTATCAAAATAAGATATTTAACTAATTTTTTATTTTCTTACTTATCAAAATAAGATATTTAACTAATTTTTTATTTTATTTTTCCTTAAGAGTATCATATATTAAACCCTAGTTAAATTCATTGAAATACTAAAACAAGCTAGCCTCTTAACTTCAAATTTTTTATAAAAAAATAAAATAAAAATAAAAACTGTTCAAAATTATAACAATAATTTTTTTATTAAACAATAAAATAAAAATAAAAATCATTTTAATATAATTTTTTTTATAAAACAATAAAATTAAAATAAAAACCATTTTAATATATCTTTTTTATAAAATAAGAACCATTTAAAATTTGTTTAACTTATTGCTTCTATGTGCAAAGAGTAGTTTAAATGAGAGTTGGAAATCTCAATTCCAAAAGGTGTAGTTTAAATGAGAGTTGGAAATCTCAATTCCAAAAGGTGGATGTAGGGATAAAAAAAATGGGCAATTTAAAAAGAGGAAAAAATGGCGTGAATGCAAATCCAATTCTCCAAAATAGGGTTGGAAAAGTGAAAGAAGGGTTAAAAAAATGTGTTATCTGGCTGCACAGGAAATTGCATTTTGGTCTTGAACAATATGGTTGAAAACTTAATTTTAGATTCAGACATGACTATTGGAAATGATAGATTGTAAGGTCTTGAACAATATGGTTGAAAACTTAATTTTAGATTCAGACATGACTATTGGAAATGATGGATTGTAATGATAGATTGTAATGGGCTAAAAATTGTCCTCTCAAACAAGCATGAAATATCATACTCAAATTCAAAATGTGAGCTGAAAATAAGTGTTCTAGCATAAAGTAGAAGGAATTGGAATTTTCATTTATTTTAGGCTTGAAAAGAGGATTGAATATGTTAACTTCAAGCAAGATAAAAAGTATGCATTCTCCAACTCAGTGAGTTAGCTAGAAAATGCACATTTTGATCTTTATTTTGTGTGCAAAAACTTTATCAGCCTTGTTGGAAGGTATGCTTTCCAATTATGAAGAGTGTTGAAGATGTCTCTTCAATCAAGCCCAAAAATTCTACTTTATCAAGCTTAATGAGAGCTAGAAATGCATTTTTGGAATGACATGATCCTCAAGAATTTAGCTCATGGATGGTGACAATGCAATTCCCAAGCTCAAAATTGTGCTAATTAACATTTAAAGGAATGAACAAATCCAAAACAAGAAATCCACACAAAAAGAGAATGGATGCTCGATCTTTCTTGAGGCTACAAAATCTTCTCCTTCATGCTAATAAAGGATACAAAATTCATCTACCAAACAAAAATTGATATGTCTAGCTGGTAATGAAGGTTGAATTCAAGGTTTCAAGCTCTAATTTATGGTTAATTTGGTATTTCCTCCAAAAGCTAAAAGAGCTATCTCAAGGAGGTCAAAAACTGTGCTTTAATGGCTTCCCATGAGTTTAAAATCCCATGGCATCTTGTAAACGAAACCATAAATAAAACCATGATCTATTAGCTTCTCCATTGGAATCCATTCCTTTGCCTACAACTATAGTAAACTTGTATCCTGCAAATCTATGACAACTATGAGAAAATGAAGACATAAACCAATCCATCAATCACATAATGCAATGAGAGAAAGAATGGTTGCTTGCAAGGAGTTTAACTTTCTATGAAAGGATGATCATGGCTTCCTCCATCTGCACACACGCTGAACGAAATGGAAAAATTACCTTATAATTTGACGCTTTAGATCAACTTAGCCATCTCAATTGCAGGTCGATTTGTTGGGAAAAGGATATCTGATTTTATCTTAACCACATAAAATTGTAACAATGAATTTCAATATTTCAATCTTAACTTACAATGATCAATGATTATAAGTTTTAAGCACATTCATTTTTTTTCTCTAATATACAAAAATTTGTAAGAAAAACCTTTTAATGAAAAAAAATACAAAAATAAGATACATTTGTTAAAATGAAAGAGAAATGATATTTCAAGCCTACCTTTCAGAGCTTGCAATTTAAGGAGAAACTTATGGGCAACATCAAATTCCATTTACTATTTTATTTACTCTTCTAACAAACCTTTGTCAAGTCTGAACCTCTGTCAAGTCCTGTAAGTTATACAATAGAGCTTAAGTGAACTAAGTACCTACTAAAAATTATGACGGTTTCAAATTTTACATGCCGATAAATACTGATGTGTAGATTTAGTATATACCCATGAAATAGTTAGATAATAATGACTCATTAGGGATTCCTAGAGTTTAGGGATTATGTTGGGGGTAGCTGGAGGAGGTTGAGATATTCCCTCAACTTCTCCCACAATAAGTGGAATAAGTTGGATCTCACTCCAACTATTTATGTACGTATTGTATCTGAGTGTAGGTGTGCAATAATACAAACTATTATTTTGTGTGTGTGAATCATCTGTGTAATGCCATCCCCTCAATTCTCTAAATTGGTATCAGAGCCTAGTCTGGCTTAACTCCCTCACGGGGTGGCCAGGAATATGTTGAGATCTGATCCTCTATACATATATAGATTAGGAGTGCCGAATTTGTTTTTGTTTGTTGAGGTTTCCGTGTGTTGATCTGTGAATCACTGTTGATTATGTGAGCTGTTGGTGATTGCTGCATGTTTTTTTTGGGACCGATCAGAAGCCAACTGTTTGAGTGATTGCTGTCCATTTTCCACCGGTTCGACACCTGCGTGCAGATAAAGGAGTCGCGTGCTAGTCAAGTAGTGTCGCCACTAATATGCTGATTATATTGCTGTCATTTCTGTGTGTTACTTTTTGTGTGAGTTAGATTGTCACTGAAGGAAGGAGCCACCACGAATTTGCTGAAGGACGTTGTACACTACTGCCATCCAATTAATTGTTGCATGTTGTGGAAGAGAGGAGCCAAGAAGACTGTGATATGGAGATTCTAGTGGAATCGTAATTGCAAAGAGAAGCCGCTATTGCTAGATCAGAGTGAAAGCAGCCTTGCCATCAGAGAGATTTGTAGATCTATACTCAACGATTTGTGTAGTGAAAGAAGGAAGTTGTTGTGAGAGGACGACGTGTGATCAATCTCCCTTCCAAATCTGGGTCGCTGCAATTGTGGGAGTCTTGATCATTTGGTGAAAAGCGTGGGACATTAATAGAAGACACCTGGCATTTGTAGCTGGAATTTGTAGTGTCATCACCGTCTACCTGGAGAGGAAGGTGCCACTGCTATTGTTTGTAGAATTGTTGCTATTTTGATTTTGGATTGCAAATCCGTTAATCATGGTAGATTCTTTCGGAGATGAGGGAGGTAGGCATTTTCTCATGCATAATTGTGTTGAGATCGAAGAAGAGGAAGACTGTGCGTTTCCTGCTTGCCTGGTTAAAGTTGCCCAGAATTATGGACAGTCTCATTATGGGGCTTTATGGCCAGATCTTCAGTCCTGAAATTCACAGTAAAATGTTTCCAATGTTCTTGAAATTTTGTGTGGTGTTATTATTGTAAAAAAATTTGATTCTTGTTGTATTTCGGTGCTCCAAGATCATCAGTTTCGTGTTATCTTTGTATTGTTGAGTGTAAAATGTCATTTTGTAATATCAATTACTGAATGTTTCAGTATCGAGACTATTCTTCGGGATAGTTTAGAATCTTTGATCCTACAAATGCTTCAAAGATGGACGGAAGCAGTTTTATTTATGCTGGATGAATTGGTAGCTCGAAGATGATGGAGAGAAAGAGCGTGCCTATGAAGCTCAGAGATGGGTGTAACTACGTATGAGGATCAGTCAGACAGTTTTTGTTGTAACCTTTTGTTATGTTGTGTAATATAGTCATTAAGGGGGGCAGTTAGATAATAATGACTCATTAGGGATTCCTAGAGTTTAGGGATTATGTTGGGGGTAGCTGGAGGAGGTTGAGATATTCCCTCAACTTCTCCCACAATAAGTGGAATAAGTTGGATCTCATTCCAACTATTTATGTACGTATTGTATCTGAGTTTAGGTGTGCAATAATACAAACTATTATTTTGTGTGTGTGAATCATCTGTGCAATGACATCCCCTCAATTCTCTAAATGAAATATCCTATGAGACGTCGAATTCCAGGCCTGATTGGAACACTCATTCAAATATCTAACCTGAGACAATCTCTTTCTCCTAGTAGATAAACATTCTATGTTTTTTTTTAATATTCACGGGCTTCTAGTATGTGTGAAGAAAACAAAACACAAATCATTGATATAAGAAGGTTACAACTGTGAATAACTCTTTGGGATTTTTGCAGTACCATCATCGACAATTAATGCTCCTATGGGTTGCTGGTATGAGTTTTCCTAACAATCTACAAGTAATTTTCACAGGCAAGTGCAATGATACTATCTATTGGTGTATTTGTTGCTGCTTCTATGATGATAGAATAATAATGCTTTCTATATTTAATTCAATAATAGCTAAGCTTAGCTAAGGAAACTTTCCCGTTCTCAAAAAGTTTTGGAATCATATCTATCCATTCCCATTCACAAAAAAAATATCTACTGATTGAGAGATATTTCTTCTGCTACTTCTTCTATGATGATATAATAATAAAGCTTCCTTTCTTTAATTTAATAATAGTTACACATAAGATAAATTAATGTACATGTTCTGACAAGATTTAGGAATCATAACCATTCATAGAATAATATCCATTGATCCAAATATAGGTGTGAAAGGATGGATTTTATCGTAATCTCCGGTGTACGGGTAAAATATTTAGGGTTAGGGATAGGGTAGACCCATGGTAGATGCACAATGAGGTTTTTATTTAAGAAAGAGATAACTTGGAAATTAGGGGAGGATTTGTGTGGGCATAAATGGTTCTGCATGGTGAGGGAAAGAGTAAGGGAAATGGAAGCAATAATGTCATGGATGTGGTCATAGTGGGAAGGGTAGTTTGTTTTATTCATAAATTTAGATTTTTCTTTCATAATCTAGCTAGGAGAAAATTGTGATTTTCAACTGCTACAATCTGTCTGTCATATTTAGGATTTTCCCTTTCATTCCATCTAAAGAGGAATCATGCCAAGCCTTTTTGAAATCTCCATGACAGTGTGAACCCCTAAAAAATTGCAATATGCATAGGAAACACAAATAATTAATAAAGTAGATGGTGGAAGTTTTTAACTTTTATTTGAGTTTTGAGATAAATGACAATTTAGTTTATTGCAGATTACACATGCTCAATGGAGTCCACTAAATAAACATGTCATAAAAAAAAGAATCCATGGATCCAGGTATTTCTACGAAGGCATGGACTAAACTATTGACCCTGTATGAGAAGAGGGACTCACACATTGTTGGTCGTTCTTGTTTTTATCGCTCCATCATTTGATCTTCAAGCATTTCGGGTTTCCTAGGCTAGGATTTATAACCAATGGAATGGGTACATCAAATTGGTAACTGAACCATAAGAGAGACATCTCCATTTCACATGTTGGAAGGTTTCTTTAGGGTATGCATAGAAACACTTTGTTGGTTCATACAAATTCTCCATGAAAGTCTTTCTCAACAACAACTGCTTCTCTTAATTTGAACTACATTTTAGATTTGAATGAAGCAAAATTGCCACTAGGTTACGCATATTAATGGAAATGAAAATTTGATCAAGATGGCTCTATTCAAGTAGTATAATATTATGGTGGTATACTATATTTACTTCACTTGTGTTCTATTTTATGCTCTGATCACATTAAGTGCTTACTAATATTCCCAGTCTAGTGTCATGAATGGAGAATTGGAAACACTTTCATTTATGTGTTCATTGGTTATAAGTTCCATCTAATCGAGCACAATCCTTATTTTTCAATCGACAATGATGAAGAGGAGGAAACATCCAAAACATTGAACCTAGAAGAAAAATTTGACCTATAAGATAATAAAGCATCCAATGGATCCTTATGGGTGTGTTGTAAGAAGAAGATGATAATATCATTTTGGGTAAAGTCGGTACTGTTGGAAGATCGATTTTCATTGATGTCAACTAAAAAAAACAAAGCAGAGGTCCTAAATCTCATGAGATATATCTCATGCAGAGGATCCATGACTAGAAGGAAGAGCGCTTAGAAGAATCACAATTGGATCAAAATCCTTGCAGAAGTGCATAAGAAAAACCTATTGATTTAACATAGAAGTTTTGTTATAGTCAGGAGAAACCCTGGCCGTTGATTGTTAATCATTAGTAAGGATCAACGATCCTTCATCGTCGATCTATAGAAATATTAATTTCATACTTTCATATCGAGGTGGAGCCAAAGGGATAAGTCCCAACTGTCATATTGGGAGAAATAATCCTCAACTGTAGATCAAAGCCAATCAGATTTCGACGATTTCGCCACTTAGAGGACTATTGAAGATAAGGTAGAGGTACAAAGCTATGAAGTGTCTAAGCCCCTAAATCTCACCAACCGTTAGATCAAGGGAAAAATTTAGTATTAATGAGAGTCGTTAGATCAAGCAATGGAAGGATAGTGTAAGCACTTCGACAGGTATAACTCCAAGGAAGTTGAACAACTTTAGAGTTGTAATATCCCAAAGTCCCGGAGTATCAAAATCACACAAAAATGTCACCATTAAAATAAAATATTAATAAAACATAAATGTCACCATTAATGTTGATTAAATTAAGAGGCACAACGGTTCATTATTAAAAGACACAATGGTTCAAATTCATACCTATTGAAATACTATATAAACCATAAAGTATGGTGGAAAGAAAATGTCTTTGTAGTCTACATCATAAGCAGGAGCAAAGTCCAAGAAAGAAATTGTAAACATTTTTATGTAGTGAGGGTGGTAGGGAGGATCTCGGGAGGATTTTAGTCCTCTACGGGTTAAAGCTTGTTTCACAAGGGAGTTGGTGCTTCCTAGAGTTGGTGCTCTGAAACAAGGAAGTTGGTGCTTCCTAGAGTTGTTTCTCTAAAACAAGGGAGTTGGTGCTTCCTAGAGTTTGTGCTCTAAAACTAGGGGATTGGTGTCTCCTTGAGTTGATGCTCAGAAGAAGAGAGATTAGTGTCTTTTACACAATTGTAACTTGTAATTTTTATTGTTTTATTTAAATTTTTGTATTCAGTACATTCGTGTTGATCAATTGTTATGAATAATTGATTTGTTAATTAATAATTGAATAAAATTTTAAAATAAGAAGAAATATTGATTCACACCCCCCTCCTAGTATTGGCCAATATTTCAACAATTGGTATAAGAGCTAGTTCCTTCACCACATATTAACCACTAGAAGGTAGATTCTGAAGAGATCAAATGGATCATCAAGAAGGAATGTCCTCCAAAAAAGTACAATTGTTTAAAGGAAATGATTAATCTTTCTGGAGTATAAGAATGAAAAGTTATCTGATGGCCCTTGGTTGTGATGTCTAGAAATTTGTTGAAAATGGTTACACTGCTCAATCTACCCCACCTACTGATATTGCTCCAAAGAAGCTTTGCAATGACAATTCAAGAGTTGTTAATGCTATTGTTGGGGGGTTAACAAATCCTATATTTGTAAAAGTGATGCAATGTAAATCAAAAAAAGAAATTTGGGACAAAATGAAGATCTTATATGAAGGATATGGAAAGGTCAAGCAAGATAAACTTCAAACACTCAGTTTGAAAATCTAAAAATGAAGGAAGACCAAAAAATAGCAGAATATTTATAGAGATTAGATGAAATTGACAATTCAATCATAACATTAGGAGAAAACATAGAAGACAAATTCATTGTTCA
The DNA here is from genome assembly GCA_032191745.1 of Picea mariana. Lineage (NCBI taxonomy): Eukaryota > Viridiplantae > Streptophyta > Pinopsida > Pinales > Pinaceae > Picea > Picea mariana. The sequence goes on along the minus strand of JASDQU010031647.1, from coordinate 12,835 downwards.
AAAAGTAATGAGAACATTGACTATGAGATATGATGACAAGGTTTCCACCCTAGAATATAGAGAAAACCTAAACAAACTCACAATGGATGAACTCCATGGGATTCTCATAGCCTATGAGATGAGAACAGGGAAAGAAAATCCATCTAAAGGAGAAATGAATTTCAAGGCATCAAAATCAAAGGAAAATCATAAGCAGATGTCTAATGAATATCAGTCAAAGATATCTAATGAAGAAGTAGCTAACTTCATGAAGAAACTCAAGAAAGAAACTGGTAAATACCAGGGAAAGGTTCCTCTAAAATGCTTTAATTATGGAAAGATTGGGCATTTTTATTCCAAATGTCCCTATCCAAAACAAGAAGAAAGTGACGATGAAATAACTTTCAAGGAACATAAAAAGAGAAAAAACAAAAACAAAATGAAGAATACCTTTTACACCAAAGAGGACATCAGTTCATATGAAGAAAGTGAAGGTTTAGAGTCATGACATCTATTTATGGGTATAGAAACCCAATATAATCCTTATAAAAATACTTTTGAGATTGAGGAAAAATCTAAGGTTGAAGGAGAAGTAGACCTTTAAGAATAACTAATCAGTTCTCTAGATGAACTTAGAAAGTATAAAAAAAGGAAAAAGTTACTAAGGGGACAACTGCTAGAATTTGAAGAAGCACAACAATTAAGAGAAAATGAAGTTTCAAAATGCATCAAAGAATCAGAGAAAATCATCATTGACCTGAAGACTCAACTTCAAGAAGCCAAGAGAAATGAGGAAGTCTTGAATAAGCAACTCAATGAAAAACAACAATATTGTAAGAAGCTAGAGACTGAAATTGTTCAACTAAAGAGGGAACTTGAGAAAGAAAACAACCAATCAATATTTGAGAACAATTCAAAAATATTAAATGAACTTTTAGTCAAAGATCACCAAACGATAATACATGACTGTGATATGATCAAGATTCAACCTCTGCAAAATAGAAGACCGACAAATAACCAATTAATTATGTAGGTGCTCTTAAAATCCCCTTAAAAAGGGAAGATAACAAGGGGAAGATTGTACCATTAAATATTGTTCGTAATAAACAGAAATCAACACCCCATACAAAAGAAAAAGACAACAAAAAGAATACAATGACCAAAAGGACTCCCCCTAATAGATATCAACATATATTCCTTGGATATTTCTACTCTTGCAATAATTTTGGACATAAAGCAGTACATTGTAAAGCCTGTAGAAAGTGCAATCCTAAAAATGTCCAATGATATAAGAACAATAAGAATAATGCAGAGAAAATAAATTATAATTCATTCTCTCCTTTACAACATTAGAATGTTGAATGTCACAAGTGCAACAATTATGGTCATAAAGCCAATGAATATAGATTGACAATGCAATCCTTGAAGATAAGTATTCTCAACAATAAAGATAAAAAGATTTGGAAAGAAAAACATGTGGAAGAAAAGGTAACATAATGTAAAGTAGCCATGTATGCCAAGAACAAAAAGTGTCAATGGTAAATTGACAGTGGATGCGCTAAGCATATGACAAGATATAGAAGAAAATTTCTCAATCCAAAAAAGAAGGAAAAAGGAAGTGTCACATTTGGAGATAATGTATTTGCCAAAATACTTGGAAAAGACATAGTCACTCTGGGAAACAAGAAAAATAAACAGAAAATGTGCTACTAGTTGAAAATATGAAGCCTAAGCTTCTAAGTGTAATCCAAACTTGTGATCAAGTACATATACTCATTTTTTACTCCCAGAAATGTGAAATTAGGAAGGAAGGATCAGGAAAGTTAGTAGCTATTGCACCAAGAACCTCAAGTAATGTATATATTTTAGATATTGAAAAAGAAGAAGACTTCTACATGAGTCAAGTAGATGAAAGTTGGCTATGGAACAAAATAATGGGACACTTGAGATTTGAAAATATAATCAAAGCTAGTAGAAAGGAAGCAGTGAAGGAAGTGCCAAAGGTTATAAAACCTTCAGACCCTATGTGTAAGCATTTCCAACTTGGGAAGCAGACAAGAGTCAGATTCAAGACAAAAGAATAATCTACATCAAGACCCTTGGAGCTTGTTCACACTAACCTCTGTGGGCCTACTAGGACTATAAGTATACAAGGGGACCATTACTTCATTTTAATTATTGATGACTATAAAAAGATGACTTGGGTATACTTCCTCAAAGAAAAATCAGAGGCATTTGAAAATTTTAAGGCATTCAAAGCTTATGTGGAGAATGAGACAAATATAAAGATAAAATGTGTGAGATCAGACAATGGAGGGGAATTTACCTCTAAATAATTCAATAAGTTTTGTGAAGATCATGGAATCAAGAGACAATTTTCAACTCCAAGAACTCCTCAATGGAATGGAGTTGTTGAAAGGAAAAAAATAAATTGTTCAATAGGTTGCAAGAACAATGTTGAATGAATAAAAAATTGCATATAATTTTTGGAGAGATGCAGTATATACAACGGTTCACAAACTCAACCGATCACATATTAGATTTAACCATAGCAATACACCTTATGAGCTATGGTTTGGCAGACCAACATCAATCAAACACTTCAGAGTCTTTGGGAGAAAATGCTATATTAAGAGTGATGATGATAACCTAGGAAAATTTTATTCTAGATTATATGAGGGGACATTTCTTGGTTACCCACCCAACAAAAATGATTACAGATGCTATAATATAATATTTCACAAAATAGTATAAAGTGAAAATGTAAAAGTAGATCTAAAATTTTAGAAAAATAAAATATCAAGATAAAACAAAAATTGATGAATGGAGAAGAACTAGTGATGATGAAGAAGATGGTGAATCACAAAATGAAGAAGATGTTGAAGAAATACAAGAGAATGAACCACAAACTAATGAAGAAAAGGATGAGAAAGAAACACCCTTGCCAAAAGCTCCATAAAAAAGAGTTCAAAAGAATCACCCTGAAAGACAAATCATAAGGGGATAAAAGTGGAGTAGAAACTACTTACATTTGAATCAGAACAAACAATGATTTCTCTGGTAGAACCCAAATCATTTTCGGAAGCCAACACGAATGAATATTGTATAAAAGAAATGAATGAATAACTTGACCAAATAGAGAAAAATCAGACCTGGGAACTGGTACTAAGACCAAAATACAAAAATGTGATAGGGACCAAATGGGTTTTCATGAATAAACTTAATGAAAATGGACAGATTATAAAGCATAAAGCCAAATTAGTATGCAAGGGATATGCCCAAGTTGAAGGAATTGGATTTGAGGAGACATTTTCCCCAGTGGAAAGATTAGAAGCTATCATAATTTTTTTGGCATTTGCATGCTTCAAAGACTTCAAAATCTATCAGATGGATGTCAAGTCAGCATTTATAAATGGAACCTTAGAGGAATAAGTCTATTTAGAACAACCTGAAGGATTTAAGTTGACATAAAATCAAGAGTATGTATGTAAACTAAAAAAGGATTTGTATGATCTTAAAAAAGCTCCCAGAGCATGGTTCCCAAGGCTTGATAACTATCTACAACAACAAGGATACAAGAGAGGGACTACTGACAACAACTTATATATCAAAATTGAAGAACAAAATATGATTGTTTTTGTGGTATATGTGGATGATGTCATTTTTGGAAGTAATTTGACTATACTTAGAAAATGGTTTGCTAGATAAGTTCATAAAGAATTTGAGATGTCTATGCTAGGTGAACTAACATTCTTCTTGGGTTTACAACTTACTTAGACATACAAAGGGATATTCATATCCCATACCAAATATATCAAAGAAATGCTAAAGAAATTTCAAATGGAAGATTGCAAATCTATGAGAACTCCCATGGTTACATGATGAAAACTAAGCATAGATGATGATTCACCAAAGGTAGACCAAACCATGTATAGATCAATGGGTGGTAGCCTGTTATATGCAACAAAAACAAGACCTGATATCATACAAGTTGTAGGACTAATAGGACTATAATCCAAAATCCAAGGTAGCTCTTAGAAGACCTGATATCATACAAGTTGTAGGACTAATAGGAATAATTTATTTCAATATTTCAATATCCACGAAAAAAAGGAAGAGCACTTGGAAGAGCGTTTGGAAGAAGCGTGATTGGATCGAAATCCTTGCATAAGTGCATAAGGAAAACCTATTGTTTTAACAAAAAAGTTTTGTTAAAGTCAGGAGAAACCCTGACCGTTGATCGTTAATCACTAGTAAGGATCAACGATCCTTTATCATCGACAAAAACCATGGTGTAAATCCACAGGAACCATCGATCTATAGGAAGATTAATTCCAAACCATTAGATCGAGGTGGAGCCAGAGGGATAAGTCCCAACCATCATATTGAGATTGATAATCCTCAACCGTAGATTAAATCCAATTATATGTCGGTGATTTTTCCACTTTGGCGACTATTAAATATAAGGCAGAGGTACGAAGCTACGAAGTGTTGAAACCCTGAAATCCCACCGACTGTTAGATCTAGGGAAGAATTCAGGAGTAATGTGAGCCATTAGATCAAGAAGTGGAAGGATAGTGTAATAAATTTGACAGGTATAACTCTGAGGATTTAAACAACTTTAGATTTGTAATATCCCGGAGTCCCGGAGTACCAAAATCACCCAGGTCGTCGATCTAAGATCCCTTCAGGACCTTTTTCAATCTTTTGATCAAGCAGTCTAGATTAATGATTCAGGAGGGAGACATGTGGCAGAACATGACACATGGCCTAATCAACTGGTGACAAGTGTCAAGGTCCATTTGGCACATAAGGTCTGTGAGAGTCATGAATCAAGGTGACACGTGGTTCCACATCAGAAGGTCCACATCAACAGGACCATGTCAACAATGGGTGACATGTGGCATGCATACCATGGGTCCATGTCAACCTAGGAGACGTCATCATGCCATGTCACTTTGGGATTATGGGCTCCAGGATGTCAAGCTTATCCTACCAGTATAAATGTTCGAAGTTCTGAAGGCCAAATTTTAGGGTTAATCCATGATTAATATAATTAATACATGACCTAATATGGCCACGTCATTTTGGGGTTTTGGCTCTCCGGGGATCTCTAGTCTCTCTTACCAGCTAAAACATCAAAGTCCCGAAGTTCTGAAGGCCCTAAGAAACCAAAATAAGGATCGTCCATCTCAACACTTGATTAATTCATAATCGTTGGATCTAGATAGTGGACGAATAGCATAAGGGGTACTATCAACTAGTAGCAACCGACCACCTACACTTTATGACCACTTTGGTAGGTCAAACTCCGGAAGAATGCAAGGATAGACTGAAATTCGAAGTACAAAGGACTTAGTTCCAACACCGGTCTCATGATAAGGTAAAGGAGTTGATTAGGGGCGATAAGGGCCTAGAAGTAAATAGGCTCGTGAACATTTGAATAAGGACTTATGTACAAGAATAAGGAAAGAAAGAGAAAGCATTAAAGGAACAATGATTAGAGTGGATAATCTCATGGTTTCAAGCTCTTGGTTGCAAGGAAAGTGGATTGAAGGAAGCACTTATCTGCATATTTCTAATCAAGAAACAAGAAAACAATATGTGAAAGGAATAAAATGATAAAACGAATTATAAGGGATATGAAGTCTTTTAAAATTAAAATCAAATATTAATAAAACAAAAATGTCACCATTAATGTTGATTAAATGAAGAGGCACAATGGTTCATTATTAAAATACGCAATGGTTCAAATTCATACCTATTGAAATACTATATAAATCAGAAAGTATGGTGGAAAGAAAGTGTCTCTGTAGTCTACATCAGAAGTAGGAGCATAGTCCAAGAAATAAAATGTTAACATTTTTATGCAGCAAGGGTGGTAGGGAGGAGCTCATGAGGATTGTAGTCCTTTGCAGGTTAAATCATGTTTCACATGGGAGTTGGTGCTTCCTAGAGTTGGTGCTCTGAAACAAGAGAGTTGGTGCTTCTTAGAGTTGGTGCTCTGAAACAAGGGAGTTGGTTCTTCCTAGAGTTGGTTCTCTGAAATAAGGTAGTTGGTGCTTCCTAGAGTTGGTGCTCTAAAAACAATGGATTGGTGTCTCCTTGAGTTGGTGCTCAAAAGAGGAGAGATTGGTGTCTCTCACACAATTGTAACTTGTATTTTTTATTGTTGTATTTAAATTTTTGTATTCAGTACATTCTTGTTGATCAATTGTTATGATTAATTAATTTGTTAATTAATAATTGACTAAAATTTTAAAAGAAGAAGTAATATTGATTCACCCCCCCTCTCAATATTGGCCAATATTTCAACAGGTACATAGTCTATATCATTTGGGATGGGATACAAGCAATAATTATCAACTGCATGATTTAAACTTGATGAGAGTTTATGAAAAAAAATAATAACAACATCACTATCCATTCTTTTCCATTTACTTTAAGATTCTTTTCCATTCACCGTAAGATGTAAGTGTAAGATGTAAGTAATTGTAGATAGTTTCTACCTTAACTTCATATCCAAGATGTCCAACTTTCCAACAACAACTTCAGCCCATGAACGAATGAACAATGTATCTCCAACCGATGAACAATGTATCTTTATCTAATCAGTGATGCATTGTATATGAAGCACCCTATGATGGTGGACAAAGGCCTATGTAGAAGCACCCTATGGCGGTGGAGGAGAAAGTCCTATGCAAAAGCACCATGTGGGAGTGGATGAAGGGAGTAGAGTGATAACAAAACTCACCACATACATAGACCTGTTTGGTAGTTGATATAATGCATCATCATCCTCATTCAATAAACTCATTTTCAACGTCATAAACGACTTCAATAAACTTAGTATGTATAAGCTTGCAGAAAATGCTTTTTGTTAGAGCCTATTCAGAGACATACATATATATAATAGACTAAAAACTTAGGCTAAGATTTATGATAGACAAAAGACTGAAACTATTTAAGATGAACCCGACAATAAAAATTTGATCTTGTTAACCAATAATATATTCAATAAAATCAATTTAAATAATATAAAATAATAACTATTTATTTTAGTTTGAATGAATTTTTTCCTCTGTATGAGTTTGGAAAGAAAAAAAAATAAAAAATCAAACACAAACTGATTAATAGTCAAAGCCCTATCAAATACTAGAATCTCTAACTTACCTTCGAGAGGGACGGATAAGAAATACAACATATACTCCTTTACATGTATAAAGCATGTGGTCCTACTAAAGACTAATAAATAACATAACATCTATTCTTTTACATGTATAAAGCATGTGGTCCTACTAATTTTAAATAATGCATGTGGTCCTACTAATTTTATTTATTGAGTAACACAGACCTCTTAGTATGAGTTGGACAACATATACTCCCTTGCATACATGTGGTCTTATTAAAATTAATTTTAATTTTATTTATTTGAAGGGGTATTTTTTATATTAAGGAAACATGATATGCCTCCAAAAAAATAAAGGAAAAAGTTGGATTCGCTTTGTACAAGGATAACATTATAAATTACAAATAACAAAGAGTTGGATTCCATTCCCTTTGTACCAGGATAACATTATAAGTTACAAATAACAAATATTCCTATGATAAATAAGTTTTTATTACGAGGGAATTATGATAAATTCACTGAGATTTAGAACATCATAAGTTGGAAATCATAAGTAGAATTATGATAAATTCACTGAGGGGTTCTTGGTGAAGGGAAAACATCATAAGTTGGAAATCATAAGTATGTTATTGAGTATGTAAAAAAAGTGATGACAATGTTTGGAAAACATCATAAGTTTTATGTTAGTGAGTATATCAAAAAAGTGATGACAATGTAATAAAAATGAAGGTGAACTATTTTAAATAAATGGAAGAAGGAAAATGATAAATGAGTTTATCTTATGTTTATTTTTTATATAATAATTTTTTACAAAGTTGATAATATATTTGATTTTATATTATTTTTTATAATTTTATAGATATAATTTTATTAGTATGTCATGGATATTTCACTTGAACTATTTATTACAAAAAATGTTATAATATTCTAAAATATTTTATTACGTAATTTATTAATTTAGATATTACATTTAATATTATTAGTGTAGTGCTTAAAGTTATGGAAATAACTAAAATTGCAATGAAATAAACAAGAAAATCAACACATCGTTCATACAAATGAACACAAGATGTGACTTGTGAAACCTAATATTGGAGAAAACTAAGCTAGAAGGTGAGGCCTATGCTTTTCTCTCTTCTTCTTAGTTATGAAATACAAGTACAAATAAATGGGGCACTCATTATGGAGTAGCCATGGACATTGTGGCTTGAATGGTTTCTATAGAAACTTCTACCTCCTCTATTGTGCTTTAATATCCTACTCCTAGATGTGTGGGCTATGGAACAATAGAAATACCAAAATAATGATACCCCTTCCTTTCCTAGTAGTCTAGTATTTAACATAGTTGATAGTTGTCTAACGTTATGGTTAGGGTTAGGGTTTTTGCATGCCTCAAACCTAAATTAGTGTTAGGGTCTTGGAACCTCTAGAATATTCTTGAAATTCCACACATGAATAACCCCACATGTGTGAATAATGGGATTTGGTGTGACATCCACCTGGTACCATGGTGGTCAATATGGTAGGCCAACTTATGTGAGACACAAATTCTGTATATGAACTCCAATTTAGGTGATTTTCTCACAATTGGAAATAGTACATTGTGTAGAAAAACATTGAGGGGGTATGTAATAAGTTTGTAAATTTTTTACCCCAAAAGTGTCGTTTGATGCCTCAAACGCGCTTTGGAAGTTCTTAGACCCCAAATCACCAAACTAGGGCTTTCCCCTAAAATGGGCCTTCCAATTTTTCTTCTCACTAAGTACCAAGATAGATGGAAAACTATATAATGATTTGTTTTGGATTGTACTTCCCCATTTAGGGAGGATTTTGGTCCCCAAAATATTTTAGTAAATTAGGTGAGTATTTTTTTCCTCTACCTTCTCGCCATGGTACCATTTTCCTTGCTTGGAAGTTACACTTTCAACCTTATTTTCCTAAGTTCATGATGTCCTTATTTGGTAGTTCTGGATTTCTACAAAATTGTATCTTCTTCCAATTTTGTTTGAGATTTTGGTGTCAAGTCCTCTATGGTAGGTAAGACCTGCTCCTTGGTTTCATGATCCAACATGAAAGGCTCATAGAGTTTTAGATTTTCCACATTCACTACTGAGTAAATGTGCATTTATGGGGGTAGAATTAGTCTGTAGGAATTAGCACCCACCTTCTCCAATACTTCAAAAGGACAATAGCACAAAGCCTTGATATTATTACTAGGACCTTTTAGCGTTTCTTTGTTTAAATGCAACCAAACTCTGTCTCCCACCTTGAATTTTTTCTCAATTTTGTGTTGATCTTGTTAGGCTTTGTACTTTTCCTATGACTTCTTCAATGTCTCTTATACTGACAAATAGATATGCCTAATTTTTTTCAACATTTTTTTGTTTTGTTTTAATACATCTCCTATGATGTATTCTATCACTCCCCCTTATTATCTATATACAACATCCAAGGGTGATGGTGGGAAATACCCAAAATAAGTTTCAAAATTGGACTTACCAGTATAAGTATGTACCTTTCTATTATATGAGTGTTGAATATAAATCAAATTTTCATCTCATGTCTTTGGATGCTTCTAATTGTAACCCCTCAAGAGAAGAACCAAAGACTTGTTGACTACTTTTGTTTGCCCATCTATCTATGAAAGGAAAGTTGTAAATCTCTTCAACTTGATTTCCATATTCTCCTAAAGTGTAGCCCAAAAGGCATTGAGAAATATGGTGTCCCTGTTTGAGATTATACTTCTTGGTATCCCAAAGTGCACCCAAACATTTTCAAAGAACATGTTTTATTGCTTCTTGTCCTTTGATAGTATTTTTACAAGGCATGAGAATGCATGTCTTGTTGAACCTGTAAACTACCACAAACATATACTCATGTTCCTTCTTGGTTGTTGGAAAACCACCCAAAAAATCCATGGAGATGCTATCATAGGGTATAGTGGGTACAAAAAATTTGTATGCATCCTCTAATAAACTAGGCTACATCTTTCATTCTGGGCCAATACACATAATTTTGTAAGTTGGAAACTATCTTCCAAACACCAAAATTTCCAACAAACTTAGAGGTGTGAGCCTCTTTGATAAGTTTCGATCTTTCACCTTTAGTAACATAGAGATTGCCTAGGTTGTATAGAAATCCATTCTTTAGGTGATAGTTAGCCTTATCATCACCATCTTCTACATGAATTTGATCCTATAGTTGTTGAATCACCACTTTAAATTCCTCATCTTCAGTGTATGCCTCTTTGTATGCATCATGGTTAAAAGGCTCCTTGTGCATAAGATTTCCCAAAGTTGCAAACTTGGACGTGGGTGTCTTTGAAAGCATGTCTTCCAACTCATTAGTTTCACCTTTCTTATATTTGATGAGTAGATGAAACTACTGAAAAAACCCCATCCACTTTGTTAGCACTCCGTAATTTCTCAGGCTGAGGAAGAAATTGAAAGAGGTAACCACAGACCACTTTGGAGTCCAGGATCTATCCCCCCTAGACCCAGAGAGGGCTCTCTCTATTTGATTTAGTTATGTTCTTCTGAAATTTTAGGCTAGTTATGATAGGCCAAGGTTTTTTTATTTGTTTTTTTATTTGTTTGGTTGGAACAGAGAAAATGGGCCATTGGGTAATGGGGTCAAAGAGTCTGTGTAAAATAAAGGCAGATTCTACAGGAAACATTACAGGGTAGGATAGGCACCTATGTTGGATCTATTCAGATGAAATGGAATGAATAAGAAGGAAAACAGGGGAAAGTCCACTAAGCAGAGGAGCAACTATGAATTCCTTCACTCAGTTTCAGATGAAAAACATATAGATCTTTAAAAAACCAGAGGCAAAGTATATGAAATAAATTATGTTCTTTTGAATTTATTTTAATGATTAGAATGAGAAATACATAAAATGATCACAGAGAATGATAAAACATTTAACAAAGGAAGATGTACTCCACCAATATAAATGTCACAAGAATCCTGTAAATGCCTCAACTGTATTATTTTTGTCAAATGGTGTACACTAGCTCCACACTATGATTACCAAGTATACAACCCTTTGTTTGATTCTATTAGGTCTACATATAGATAAAAAACAACTTTCCCCATATGAGGGGTCAAATCCTACCTCCTAGGATCAGATCACAAAAAGATCTCTAACAATACCCAAAGCTAGGAAAGTCAAAACAGACTTTCCAGTTTAGCTCAACTAACTCAATTTGACTTTGAGAGGCATTCAATATCACCAAATCCACATGGAAAACTCTAATTCAACCCCATGACACTTAATTAAATCATATACATTCACTATATTTCGAATTACATTAGTGGGAATCAACTTTGACCAAGAAAATTAAAAAACAGTCACATTTCCCAGAAACGCAGCACCAATTTGCAAAAACGCAGCGCCAACCTTGGAGAGGAGTTTTGAAAACCTTCCACTACTCCAAATACATATATAAAAGGCTCAATGGAAATATTGGGATGTCTAGTTCACGTTGGAGTCATCAAGATTCGAAAACCCCTGCTCCAAACCCCTCAAAACTTGGCTTGAAGTCAAATTGTCCAGAAACGCAGTGAAAAGAGAAACAAGGAAGACAAACTCATATATATTTAACCATAACACCTGTGAAAAAAATGGAGGTTATTATGATTGGTTCCATTCTTAAAATAATCCTTCTTTATTTTTCAAAAATTCATCTTCATTTGGTCATAAACCTCGTTTTAACATGATGACAAAAACAGAGTCAAAAGCGCAACAACAGTCTTGGAACAACTGTATTTTGGGCATATCTCTCAAACAATAAATCCAAATGGGATGAAATTTTAAAAGAAAGTTAATATCATCATAATTCACCTCCACAAAAAATCTCAACTCAAATAGAGTCACAAATCTTGAGAAAATTCCAAAATGGTTGTAGATGACGATGGCTCATTTCGTGAAAACCGTGCATTAGTTTGAGCTGAAATTAAGTGGGTGTTTTCATCTCATCCCAATGCATATCTCGTAGAAATTTCATGGAAAACCAGTGTGGGTTTTTAAATATATGAAGAGAACATGGTGACTATGTAAAAACGCAGCGCTTCCCTGCAAAAGCACAGCGCCCAACTTGTGAAGGACTTTTGAAGGCCTTCCTATGCTCCAAATTCACTTCTAAAAGATGCATTGGAAAGAGGAGGATGTATAGTTGTCATTAGAAACCTCAATAAATCCAAATGTACGCTCCATGAGGGAGAAAATTTCATTTTCCCACAGCTACTCCAAAAAGCGTAGCGCCTAGTGCAGAAAGGTGACAAAGAGTGATTTTTTGACCTATTTTTGGGCATTTTCTCCCAACCTGTTTACTGATAAGGAACCAAAAGTATATATATGACATGTATAGGGTACTGTCTATCCACAAATATCAACTTTTTGGCATTCGTAGGTTTGAGTAAAAAGCGCAGCACCAAGGCGCTGTGCTTTTGGCTGAACTGATATTTCCAATTTAGGCCAAAAGTCATAAAAAACCAAAATTTTACAACATTTTTTCAAAATTTGCCCAAAATTGTTCCATGAATCCAAGAGATGATATGTTAGGCCATGAGGGAGGCCTCATCTAGCAAGTCAATTTTTTCCTTCTCTTTTTGCCTCATTAGGGTTTTCTTCAGTTTCTTCTTCACTTGCTTGATTCTGATTTGGAAGACCTTGTTCCTTGTATAATAATGCATGTCCATGTGTCTTTGTAAATTGTTGTTTTT
>JASDQU010031642.1:0-14291 GCA_032191745.1 Picea mariana | reverse complement strand
TTATTTCTTTGAAAGGTTTCATGGTGTCTTTGAACTTGGGATACAATCTCTTTTTGTTGCATAGTATGTGCATAAGCAGAGAACCTATAGAGGGCCTGCAAAACTATCAATTTCCATCCATACAATTATGTATTCACTATTAAGTTATTCCTGTGTAAACAACAAGCTTACCCCACATCATCCACAATTTCCAGTCTGCTTAAAATCCCTATGACTTCATATGCCCAATTGAGTTGTAGGAACTAGTTATACACCTCCAACCATCCTAAAAATAAACCTAATCTATTGTATAAATTTATACTCCGCAATGTCATGGAGGAAAGGGAATGAATAAGGTGCTAACAATTCATCTCTTAGTTTTTTTTATTCACACATTTGAAGAATTTTACCATATTATTTCTTTGAAAGGTTGCATTGTGTCTTTGAAATTGGGATAGAATCTCTCTTTTTTGTCTAGTATGTGCATAAGTAGAGAACCTATAGAGGCACTAAAAAACTGTCAATTTCCATCCATACAATTATGCATTCACTATTAGTTTATGCATGTGTAAACAACAAACTTACCCCACATCATCCACAATTTCCATTCCGCTTAAAATCCCTACGACTCCATATGCCCAATTGGGTTTTAGGCACTAGGCATGTCAATGCAAGGCATGGAATGTCAAGCCAAGGCATGTCAATGCAAGGTAAGGTATGTCAAGGAAAGGCATGTTAATTCAAGGCAAGAAATTTCAAAGAAAGGCATGGCAAGGCAAGGAAAGACAAGGCATTTCAAGGCAAGGCAAGGCATGTCAGGGAAAGGCAAGGCAAGTCAAGGAATGACAAGGAATGTCAAGGAGAGTCATGGCATGTAAAGGCAAGGCACGACAAGGCAAGGCAAGGGAATGCATGGAAAGGGAATGCATGGTAAGGTAATGCATTGCAAGGAAATTCATAGTAATGCATAAAAACGCATGGCAAAGCATGACAAGGAGAGGCAAGACATGTCCAGGCAAGGCATGGCTTGTCAAGGAAAGGCATGGCAAGATTAGGCATGGAATGTCAAGCCAAGGCATGGCATATCAAAGAAAGGCAAGGCATGTCATGTCAAGGCAAGGCAATGGAATGTCAATTCAAGGTAAGGAATTTCAAGGAAAGGTATTTAAAGTCAAGAAATTAATTCATGTCAAGGAAAGGCATGGAATGTCAAGGCAAGGAAAGGCATGGCATGTCAAGGAAAGGCAAGACATGTCAAGGCAAGGCAAGGCATGGCTTATTAAGGAAATGCATGGCATTTCAAGGCAAGGAAAGGCATGGCATGTCAAGACAATGCATGTCAATGCAAGGCATGGCATGTCAAGGAAAGGCTAGGCATAACATTTTTTTATGATCTTTAATAACGTTTATTAGAATTGTTGAATGTTTTACATCATTGGAATGACATCTTAGTTGTAAATTATTTGATATTTTATTATCGTATGTGCACTTTGGTATGATGCAATATGATTATCGTTTCATTTCATATGTTGTAATATTAGATATATAACAGAGAAACTAATTATTGCATGAAATAAATAATAATTTTTCATTCTAAATGTTTGTTTTTTCATAACAAGGATTTTCCAAAAGATCTAGATCATCCTCAACAAATAGATCCATATTATGATGTTGGGTCCAATGTTGAGATGGAAAATAATGATCATGATGGCACAAATACAGATGACATTGATGCCATTATCGATGCAGATGATGATCATGATGGTGATCATGATGTTGAGGCATTTTCTGGTATCATCAAATGACATTCATGATCATATACATTGCATCATGGATGATTTTTGATATATTGTTATAATGCCTCTTTTCATGGTTACTATCATATGTATAATTTTCACGGCCTCCAGTACCATATTATTGAGTTGTATCATTTTTATATGTTTCATGTTGACTTATATCATTTGAACATGACATATCATATTTAATTGTACCATTTTTTCTTACATAATTTATCATTTTTATTTATATCATGTGTACATGATGTATCATTTATACTTATGTCGACTATTGGACATGTATCATTTTCAGATGATATTGATCTACTAGCATATATATTTGACTTTGGATGCACATTTATTACATATGATGGTTTTGATTTACTATTCATGATGGATGTTGTCAAATTCACTTAAATTATAGATATTTGACTCACTTGTTTTAATTATAGATGATGATCATGTTATAATAATTATCTTGTTATTTTATATATACTGGATTTTGTAGATTCTATTTTGATGGAGATTTAATAAGTATAATGATGTTAATTTGTATGGATGTCAGTTTCCCTAAAAACTTATTTATAAATGTTATCCTATAAAATATTTCAAATAAATTTATATGACTTTAATCATATAAGTTATTTAAGAGACATGATATATTTAACTAATTAAATTGAAATAAAATATATTAAATTAATAATTGTAAGAAAAACAATAAGCATTTTTGGAAGCAATAAAGGAAGCAACAATGGAAGCCAAATTGGAAGCCACAGCGGAAGAAAAATTGGAAGCCAAACTAGAAGAAAAAGGGGAAGAAAAACTAGAAGCAAAGCTAGATGTAAAACTGGAAGCCAAACCAAAAGCTAAACTGGAAGCAAAATTGGAAGCCATATCAGACAAAAAACTAGAAGCCAAAATGGAAGAAAAATTGGAAGGCATATCAGAAGAAAAACTGGAAGCAACACCTGGTGCTATTTCTGGCACCAAACTAGAAGAAAAATTCGAAGCCATATCAGAAGCAAAACTAGATGTAAAAGAGAAGCCAAAATAGACGCAAAAATGGAAGCAAAAATTGGAAGGCATATCAGAAGCAAAAGTGGAAGCAACACTTGGCACTAAAACTGGCACTAATTCTAGAGCTACACCTGGCGCTAAACCTAGTGCTAATTCTAGCGCTATTCATGGCACTAATCTTGGTGATATACCTGACGTTATTTTTCAGGCACTAAATATGGCACTAATTTCGATGCTAAATTTGGCGCAATTATAAAAATTCCATATTGCGCCAGAAAAGGTGTTTGATTCATAGAGTAAAATACACTAAATTCTAGCACTAATTCCCTGTTTTGTTGTAGTGTACATATTAGTTGTTATAAATTTTAAAATTGTTAGGAGTTAGGGTTTAATCATTATAGTTCATATGGGTACAAAAAGTAAGCATTATATGAATCAAGGTTGGAGAGATTAAATATTAGGGATGGCATGTACTAACATAAAGCCAACTAGTCCCTAGGTGACATGTATAAAGTGTTAAGTATTGTAGACATTAAGATTTATAGGGATTAGGAATTGGGTATTAAATGGGTTATGGGGTCTAACAGTTACAGGTTAGGGGATATATGGGGTTAGGGATACAAACGTGATATGTAATTATTATGGATTCTAATAGTTAGGGGATACAAAAGTGATATCTATTAGATATTATAGGGGTTATGGGATAGTGGTTAGGGTAATTAGGGATTATAAGGATTACATGACATAGGTTTTAGAGGGTTTAGGGGATAATGGTTAGTGGTTATAAGGATTAATTAAAGGTTATTTTAGTTAGGTGTTAGGAGTGGACGAGTAGTAAGGTTGATTTTGGATAGTAATTAGTGGTTAAAAATCATAGTTATTAGTTGTGATAGGTTAGAGGGGTTAGGCTTAGTTTCTGTAGGGGTTAGGGATAATATGTGTATGGAGTTAAATGTTATATTGAAAAGAGAGTAGGAATTATAAAATTTGGTTGCGTTGTCTAATGGAGGTGTAATGGATGAGTAATGAGAATATTTACTCATCATGACATTGACTTTGTTGAAGCGATTTCTCCCCATCGTCGTCACCATTTCCATTGTCATGATCATTATCATATCTTCATTATTGTGATCATTGTCATCATCGTCATCTTCATCACCATTGTCACCACCAGTAATCAACATTGTCATCGTCCCACTCCTCCTCATTATCATCATCATTGTCATTGCAGTCATTTTCATTTCCATCATCATCGATGTCATGGTCGTTGTAGTCGTCATCATTGTCATCACTATAATCAACATTGTCGTTTTCGTTGCCATCATCATCATCGTCATCGTCATCGTCATTGTTATGTGGGTTAGTGGTTATGTGGGTTATTAATGTTAGGGGATATCGACTAGAAAGGTTAGGGTTTATTAAGGTTATAGGATAGGTGATAGCAATTATAGATTAGTAGTGATAGGAGTTAGGAATTATTATTATTATTATTATTATTATTATTATTATTATTATTATTAT
Organism: Picea mariana; assembly: GCA_032191745.1. Lineage (NCBI taxonomy): Eukaryota > Viridiplantae > Streptophyta > Pinopsida > Pinales > Pinaceae > Picea > Picea mariana. The sequence goes on along the minus strand of JASDQU010031642.1, from coordinate 9,999 downwards.
TATTATTATTATTATATTACTTTATTATGTATATATTATTATTTTATATATATATATATATTATAACAAAAAAATACATAAAAAAACAACCAAAAAAAATATTAGAACCCGTGCGTACTAGTCATTCCATAGAGGAAGCGGCCAAGTGATAGAGAAAAACTCGAGCGACAGAGACAAAGAAGGAGGTCGGCCCCTATCCAGAAAAACCCGACAGCGATAGAGATAGTGAAGGAGGCCCCCTATCTGGAAAAACCCGACAGTGATAGAGGAGTGGAGATACTCAGAGGTTCTGACCACCTCATGGAGTGGAGATACTCAGAGGTTCTGACCTCTTCGTAGAGTGGAGATGCTCAGAGGTTTCGAACATGCCGCTGAAATTGGTAATTTATTTGGATCATTCCCTTGATTTCTTCTTGCTTGCACATGACTTGCACCTGGTCCCATGGCACTATGGAAAGTGGGGGGACCTCCCCTAGATTGGGATACTAGAGAATGGCATAAAGGCCATCTTTCTCACTATAGTAACAAAAAACTTTTTTTTTTCTTCATGGAGCTCTTTTTTCCCCTGTTTTGTTTTTGGTTGGCTATAAAAACAACTAGTGAACTACTAAGTCAGTTTACAGTCCTGGTTCTATTTTTAGTCTACGGTTCCATTGACCGGATCAGACTGTGGACTAGGGTTAAAAACAATTAAAATTAATTTATTTTGCTCAAAACTTTTCCACATGGTTTTGGAAATTCTAAGCATTCAAATTTTCTAGTAAACATGAGTTTCTTATTGCATTCAAGTTTTGTTGTAAATATGGATTTTTAAATTGTTCATCAATTAATCATAATTTTTTTGTAGTTTTAAAGTTTTGTGATTCACAAACTTTTTTCCCATCTCTTCATCTCATATATGTTCAATCAACTTTTTTATAAACAGTTTTTGAGGTCCTTTGTTCAACATATCATATGAAAGTTGTAAAAAAACACCCCTTTGGCGTAAGTCCACTTATTCAGGAAATGGGCATAGTAGATTATAGTTGTTAATTTGGCAAATGCATCCACACATGGATTTAGAGACTATGGTGTTTTTCCAAGTAGATGTTGAGATGATTAAGATAGTGTGGATCTTTGGAGAACACTTCAACAAACACTAATCTCGCATAAACCTTGAATATCAAAATTGCATAAAGAGAGGTGTATCCATGAACAAAAGAACAAGAGATACGGTGTTGGGAAGTTGGTTGTCATTGAAGTCATTCCTTGGACATTGATGTCAACCCTTGGAGAATTATGGGAGCCCTAGATATGTGGTTGAGATTGATGGTGACTTAGTTGTCATTGATAGAGTGGTTGATGTCAACATATGTGATGGATTCATTTGATGAATTCTACATGAAGCCCCGTAGGTGTGGTTACAGTAACCGAAGTTGGTAGAGGAATATGGACATAAAGGATAGTGTAAATACAGGTAAGACACTCATAGATGGATATTCCTTGTTGTTGTGTTTCCATTGATAGCTAGTATTCCACATGGTTCCTCACAGTTATGGAGATATGGCCTTGTGAAGTTGGAAGCCCCGAAGAATGGTTAAGAAGCCCCTAAGAAGTTACAATTCAATTAATGAATGGGTAAAGTGGTTGTAACAAGAAATACAAGAATCCCTGAGAATAAGGAAAAAGGTTTCCTAGAAAAAGTATAAATACACACCATGAGACATTCATTTGAAATACACACTTACATTGAATATATATATTGTGAGAATGTTATGGTCTAGTATTTTGGTCTATTGGTGAATCTGATGGAAAGTCTTAGGAAGCGGATAAAGTGTGATGAAAGAGTGAAAGTTTAGGAAATGCATAGTGTTAGGGCTTATGTGTAACTCTAATTTAGTAGGCCCTCACGGGTTAGCTTGAGGGTGCAATGAAGAACCCCTGTGGGTTGCCTAAGTGATGTCACATGAGGCCTCGCATGACTGGGAGTCTTAGTCCAGTGAGGCTAAGGAAAATTTGGGGGAAATGTTGGCACCATGATGTTGAAGGTTGTGGAAGAGTTACATGTCAGTGTTACAGTACAACAGGTCAACTACATGTCACATGTATGCTTATGTGATTATATATTATGCTTGGTGATGGTATGGTACATGCCTAAGAGGCATGTCTTGTTGATGCATGGTACATCTTGGTGATATTGGTATGGTACATTGAGTAGTAGTACATCTTGTTTGTATTAGTATCTTAGTATCTGGTTTGGTTACATGGTAATGATGCTATATTATTGAGGCTTATTCTTTGTATACCCTTGAAGCATTGGCACATGATGTATGGTAGCCATTGATATTGATACATTGTTGAGGATTACACTTGGTATATGAAATCACATGTATGAATTAGATCTCTTGGTGATGTTGGTACTTGGTTGAGATACATCATTGATAGTACTTGCTTGATATATCCTATGGTGCATGGTATATGGCATGATTGAGTAATATGGTATATGGTTGAGATATATTGTTGGTACATGGTATGGTACAAGTGTTGATGGACATGGTTGATACATGGTATGGTACAGGATCGGTACTTGGTATGGTGTTGATGTACATGGTTGATGGTTGAGGCATATGGTACAGTTGTGGTACATGGTTGATGCATGGTTTGGTACAGTTGTTGGTGCATGGTTGATGCACAATTTGGTACAGGTGTTGGTTTTTGGTTGATGCACTTGTTGTGGTACAGATTGTGGTACACAGTTGATTCTTGGTATGGTACAGGTTGATGGTTTGGTAAATGTTTGGTAGAGGCATGTGTTGGTGATGTTGGACATCTAGTTGAGAGGTTTCCTTGGTATATGATCCATGTGAGAGGATATGGTTGAGGATCAGTGATAGTGATAGGTTGGACATGTTGATGTGGTAGGTTGATAGTGACAGGTTGACAATGACAGGCTGATGTGGTAGGTTAGATACAATGGCAGTAACAGGTTAGAGCTTGATGTGACAGTGGTAGTGATAGTGATAGTGGCAATGACAGTGGTAGTGAAAATTGGTCTACATTTATATTTAAAGGCGGGATGACGGGGTAACGAAAGGGGTTTTTAGCCTCCTTCCAGTTGGCACTGGAGAACTCAGGGAGTTAGAGCTTCCTTCAAGTCGKAGCCTGAGAATCAAGGGGTTGTAGCCTCCTTCTATTTGGAGCCAGAGAATTCAGGGAGTTGTAGCTTCCTTCAAGTTAGATCCTGTAAATAGGGGGTCATAGCCTCCTTCCAGTTGTAGATGGAGAATTGGGAAGTTGGTTCTTCCAATGAATGTATTATTTGATATATAAGAAAGCATTTTGTGGTTTTCTCCCATTCTGGTGTATTGTGTACTTTATGTGATATTGTTGATGTGATGATGCTTATGTTTATATGCTCACGATATATTGATGATACATTGATGATATAATACTAATAAAAGATTATATGTTGTGCTTAATAAAGGTAAAAGTGCTCATACTGATTCACCCCAACCCACCCCGTCCTATGAGTATTCCAACATATGGTTCCCTTGGCAAATGAATCTATCGCTAATGAATCAAAGATGATTATACAAAAGACTCATAAGGTGTGTATTTATACAGAACTAATGAATTGGGGTGCCTTCCTTCATAAAGAGGTTATGGGTCCATATAAATGCATAGGTCATCATTGGCCACCTAGAATAATATCAAAGAATGTTGACTAGATTGGCTATTAAACCATAACCTAGTAAGACAATAATGAGGATGCTTAGCCATAATGTCAAGTAATCGCAAGTGAATATGACCCTCATTTCAATGGCATAAAGCATCCATTGCATTTGAAATTCTCATGTTTTCTTGGGATTGACTTGTTACCAATAGAGGAAACCCACTTCCATCAAATTATTTCCTCCAATAGTTTGTCTCTCAAGGTTTTCACTATCAGTGTATCTTAACATGCAAGAGCTAAAGAGATTTGAAATTATGTTTTCTTTTACCTGCTTGTTATCTGCTAGACCTTTGGATTTGAATTGTGACCATTAGAAAATAGAAACTTAATACCCACTAGAACAAATTCTCTTTGGCCCATGTTTATCTATTTTTTTTCCATGAAAAAAATCTTTATATTCGATATTTCAAAAAGAGAAATCAGAATATATATTCATCAGTGTTGTCTATTTCTACTTGAGCCTAGTGGCTCTACTGTCTACTATCTAAAACACTACTTTTAGATACAAACAGAGTCAAATTGTTTCTTCTCTAAACTATATTTTTCATAACTACAAGGAAAAAAATAAACATAACAAGGAACTGCAACAAATCCCTATGATTTTCTCGCTTTTTTTCTTCCAAAGATTGTTTTAGTGTATTTTTATCCATTTTTTTGAAAACGTTGACACTATTTATAGGGATGGTACTATTTCTGGTGTTTTTTTCACCGACCAAAACATGTAGGTGCTAATAGCATCGAATTTAGTTGTGGAAACAGTGTTGGAAATAGCGCCATATTTAGCACCGAAAATAACATCGGATTTAGTGTAGGAAATAGCTCTAGATTTAACGTCGGAAATAGCATTGAATTTTCCTAAATAGTTGATTAGCTGAGGTGTTGGGGGTTAAGTGGATAAGTGTTTTGAGGATTATGGGATGTAGGGATTTGGTGTACAAGTATTAACGGTTAAGGGATTAGGGGTTAGGGTTTAAGGGATTAAGGGTCAAGAGCTAAGGGATTTGGTCCTTACGAGTTAGGTAGTTTAATGGTTAATGGCTTAGGTATTATGGGCTATGGGATTAATTTTTAAGTGCTTAGGGAATATGAGTTTATGGATTAATGGATTAGGGATTAGGGTTTAAGGGTTTAAGGGTTTATGGCTTAGGGGTTAGGGGATTTAGGGATTTTGTGTTAAGGGATTAGTGATTAAATAAGGTTGAGGGATTAACGATTTCAAGATTAGGGATTAAGGATTTAAGGGTCAATGGCTTAGGGATTAGGGGCTTTAGGGATTTGTCTAAACTCTCTTTAAGTTTCGTGGAACATCTTCCAACACACCCATCACCATTGTCATCCATTAATGTCACACGGTGAGAAGTGAATGGGGCCAACGTTGAAATTTCTTCAAATTATTCCTGTATGTGTTGGAATTTGACATGGTTAGACTAGACACATGCCTTGATGGTATGCTAGGGTTTCAAGACTCAAGGATTCTTGATGTCCCCGCATACTCTTTGAGATCTTATATATTTGCATCAATGTTGATCAACATACAGTATCATTGTCATCATTCATCATTCACATCTACAGAATGTTTGTCAAAACTCTCTTGAAATTTCTTGGAACATATTCCAACATTCCCATCACCAATGCCATCCACCAATGTTGCAGGGTGAGCAGTGAATGGGGCCAATGTTGAAATTTCTTCAAATTGTTCATGGATGCATCAAAATTTGACACGGTTAGACTAGATGTACACATGCCTTGATGGTATGCGAGGGTCTCAATATTGAAGGATATTTCATGACGTCCTCACATAATCTTTGAAATTGTCCACGTTTACATCAATGTTTATCATGTAGTCTCATTGTCATCATTTGTCATAATTCCCATCTATATAGTGTTTTTTGAAACTCTCTCGAAATGTCATGGAACATATTTGACCAACATACCCATCACCAATGTCATCCATCGACGTCACACAATGACCAGTGAATGGGGTGAACATTGAAATTTATTCAAACTGTGCATGTATGCATCAAAATTTGACATGGTTAGAGTAGACACATGCCTTAATGGTATCCAATGGTTCCAATACTCAAGGATGCATTATTTCCTCGCATAATATTTGAGATCGTCCACGTTTGCATCAATGTTCATCATGCAGTCTCATTTTCATAATTCCTCATTCCTATCTATAGAATATTTGTCGAAACTCTCTTAAAATGTCATGGAATGTCTTCCAACATTCCCATAACTAATTTTCATCCACCGATGTCACATGCATGGTAAGCAATGAATGGTGACAACGTTAAAATTTCTTCAAACTGTGCCTGTATGCATCGAAATTTGGCATGGTTAGATGAGACACATGCCTTGATGGTATGCGAGGGTTTCAAGAGTCAAGGATTCCCGAAATCCCTTGTTATGGGACTTATCGGTAAATGCAGACATAAACAGATCTCCCTAGATCCACCTATATCTAGAACAAAACATAATAGAATATGATGCTTTATGTAAGCTCTAACCATTGAGTTTACTATTTAACAAGAGATGGGAAACATGTCGTTTAAATATCGCTTCCTCTTGTCATTGTCATCCTATCTCCACTCTGGTACACAAGCCAACCAAAGTGAAATCAATCCAATATACTCAACAAGAACTTATGCATGTGATCAAGGAATGATACAATAAAATAAGACCAATTTTATGGGAAAGAAATATATTATTGTATTAAAAATATGAAAAGGAGAATACAATTGAAGCCTTGATGTTGTAAGGTCCCTTCCATGAGTTCATTTCTTCCCACACACTTCTGATCCATGGATTCTAAGACCAAAAATCTATCTTTACAAAGAAAATCTCAAAGCCAACATACAAGCTCCAAAAACTCCAAGCTACAAAACAACTCAAACCCAATCAAGCTAACTTTCTCCATGAGAGCTCCTCTCCTCTTATGAGATGAAGAGGATAAGGTGAGGAGGTTAGGATGACCCCACTAAATCAAAAAAGCAAGAAATATCCAAAACAATTAGAGGCCACCTCACCATAGAAGCTTCTCCTTCTAGAATCATCGAGAAGATGCTCATTTTTCCCACGTATGAAAATCATCGCACCCCTAGAACTGAGAAAAGTGCGATGACATCGCAAGCTAGGTATATTATAGCATGTGATGATCTGGGATCGTCGTACCCCTAGAACTTGACAGGGTGCGATGATCCTCCTTGGTAGGGTTTTTGCAAAGGAAAATATGATTTCATCTCTCAAGTAAAGTTATTCTCCCTTCTTTCCTTAGGAATTCAGGCCACTGATCCTTCTGAAGACAACAGATAGGTTTACATCATTAACGGTCATAGGGGTGACGAAAATAATGTGTAACAGAGAGCCCCCCAAAGTATGAAGTTAGAATAGAGTGATATCTGAAATACTTTGTCGAGTGTGTGTAGGGAACAAGGAAGACATATGTCGAAAACCTGCCAACAAACAAGGAAATACAATACAATAATATGTCATCACTGAGGTAGGAATTCCCATACTCAAAATACAAATGACTCAAAGCATAAATGCTGACATGCAAAGATCCATGTCAAGTAATATCGGTCATGGACACCAAACATACACTGTGGATTCATGCCATTATGACTCAAATATGAACATAGCCACCAAAAATGCACTGTGGATATATGTGTTAAAGACTCAAATTTGAAAATAGCCACGAGACATACAATGTGGATCTATGCAACAATACAATCCGAATATACTCCAATGCAACCTAAATCTGTTAGAAAAAATGCAGGGTCTTAATCTCCACCACTCTATAGTACAAATCTAACCATGTGAATATAAGTGTTGAAGTCGAACATGGTAGAAACCACTTGATTACCGGTCATTAATGAATATCATTAACAAGTGAGAGGGAAATCACCATTAATGTCAATGACTCCCAAGGTACTCTAGTTCAATCCAATGAATGTGAATTAATGAGTTGAAGTCAAACACTCAGCAAAATCTCCCGATTAGGGGTCAATAATGAAAACCCACTATCGAAAGTGAGGAAACCTTCCATTGAGGCATGCAAGTTCCAAGGTACCAATTAGTTTCTAAGTCTAATTCCTAGATAATGATTTGAAGTCGACAAAAAAAGACTCCTCATAGGAAGGCCTTAATGTATCCCCCATCAATGACATGAAACGGGTAACAAGATTTGAAGTAGATCAAAGTAACAAGTGATTTAGGACTGACTTAGGGATGTCTGACACAATAGAAGGCTTAAGGACTGTGGAAATGGCCGACTCAATAGAAGGATTTTCGGGTTGAACTTCTCTTTGAACACATTGATGACACGACAACTGTCTTGGAAACACTAACTCAACAATAGGGATCACAATCTCATTTTTAATCTTATAAAGGAGTATGATCAAAGACAAGCAGATTTTCCAATCTAGACACAAAGAAAGTGAGAGGGTGTCATGTTCAAAAGTGACTCTTCCATAGAATACAGGTTTAGATACATTTCTTTACCAATTTTTCCCCCACAATTTATGGCTAGTACCTCTTTATTTTTACACAATCTTGAGGAGGATAACATATGCTTGAACTGTAAATTCATCCTTTGGATGAGTCCCTCGAGTATATTTAACAAACCCTAAGAAGGAGTGGTTCAGTCCCATATGGATATTTCGATGTTTTTTTAACAAGTCCAAAGAGAGAAAACTCGGGGGTTTTTCATGTTTAGAGAGTCTGCAAAACACTTAAAGAGAACTCCATCAGTTCATTTTTTGTAAATTAATCTGATGAGACCGAAAAAGTGATAACCTACCGCTCATCAAATGTTTTCTTGAAATACTTTTATGAGTGTGAAAAGAACAAAATCACTCACAATCCTTTCATCTTTAGAGAGTTTGAAAAGAGCTTAAAGGGAACTCCAGGGATTCCTTTTTCGTATAACCTTTATGATTCCGAAAAAGTGATAAAAGTATACTCAGTTACATTCTCATTGATTTATGAGCATGAGAAAGAACAAAGACTAAACTCGTTATTGTTTTCATTTTTACGCAAGCTTAAAAATAGCCAAAACTACACTTGGACTTCCCAATGCATAACACAAGGATGGTTGGTACTTAGCCCCCATCTTAAGAAGTTGACGGCTCAACTTCAGCATGAAATCGAGAGGCTATAAGCATTACCCCCTAAGCTTCATTTTGTCCAAAAGCACAGGCGGAGGAAAGTAAGCTTCAAATAATATATGTATCGAAGTACTTGACTCAATCAAAGAGGAGGAAAACTATTTCATTTTTTAAGAAACTTGACACAAGAACAAGAACTATGCTCGTGAATCCAAGTTCAATCCTGGGACCTTTGTTTCATTTTTTAATGAGCTTGACAAAGAAAAAAGAACTATGCTCGTAAGTTTTGTTTCATTTTTTAACGAGGTTGCTACGGAGACGTGAAAACTATCATCGTGACCTTTGTTTCATTTTTTAATGAGGTTTTCACATAGATGAAAAAATCAGCCTCATAGTTGGTTTCATTTTTTTAACAAGCTTGAAATCAGAAAACCATGCTCAAGGATGGTTTTATTTTTTAATGAGCTTGAAATAAGAAAAATATGCTCAAAACCTCTTCTTGATCATGGCTTTCAAGAGGATAATGCTCTGAAAGAGATCTTCACTGGATGAAAGAAAAATGCCTTGGAAAGACACCATGTTGAGGGTCTCGATGGGGGTAAGGAGATCAAGCTCTAAATACACTATCGAAGATATCACCATGTCAACTACCAGATCTAAGTCATAAGAGACTGAGCTTAGAGAGAGAGGCTCATCTTCATCGGCAACTGAAGGCATGGGAGACAATGCCGCATAATTGACCTATGGTGGGGGCGATATTGTCTGCATATAAGAGGTCACTAAGTTGATGTTCAAGTCGGGGCCAATGAATGAAAGTTGATCAATAGTCACAATTATTCCATCGTGCGGGAAATATATCACACGAAAAAGAGTGGACATGATAGATTTTATGGCATAGACATAATCTCGCCCAAGGAGTAAATCAAATCCAAGGGGTCTTGGACTACCATGATGTTAATAAAGATAGTTTTCCCTCCCAAAGTTACGGGAAACTAAGGAAGGACTCCTAAAGGGTGACTCGTTCTTTTTTTAAAAGCTAACAAATTCTGGGTAACTGGTAAAAGCTGAGGATAACCCAAAGCTTGCCAAGCAATAGAGGACAAAATACTAAAATATGAACCTTCATGTATCAACGTCTGAGGAACGTCCCGACCATAAAGTTGTACTACAATATTGAAA
>JASDQU010031641.1:0-22189 GCA_032191745.1 Picea mariana | reverse complement strand
CCCCCTCGATCGGGACCGCTCCATTTGCTTGCGGTTCTTGGTGCCGAGCGTATCTTCAGGTATGAACTCATACCATAGCTTCTTTCATAAATGACATTTATTGCATGCATTATGGCATACTATTTATTTTCTAATTTCTCGTATTATTGTCCCTGCCTGACGGGATCTAGTACAAGGAGAGCATATCCCAATTTTGATTTGGGCCTGAACTGGATCTTTTCCTCACTCATTTTATCGATGATAAGATCATGAAAACCGAAGTGGAACGATGTCCACTAGGAATTTTGTCCCATCATATGCGCTCCCTATTGATTGAAAGAAAAAACAAAGGTATTTCTTGCTCGATCGACTATTGAAAATGGATTTCTCGCTCGATCGACTATTGATGCATTCTGGGCTAAGGAACCCTAAGTGGCGATCCTGCGAAGTGTTACTGCTTTAAGGGACGCTTCCGTAAATTTGGATTACCATAAATTTTTTCTGTATATGCACCTTCCATATATGCATCATTTGTATATGCACCTTCTGTATATGCGCGCTTCCGTATATGCGCACTTCGTATATGCACCTTCCATATATGCGCGCTTCCATATATGCATCGTTGATATATGCACCTTCCGTATATGCGCGCTTCCGCATATGCACCTTCCGTATATGCATCGTCCGTATATGCGTCGTCCATATATGCACCTTCCGTATATGCGCGCTTTCGTATATGCACATATATGGATGACACATATGCATTTGGATTACCGTAAATTTCTTCTGTATATGCACATTCTGTATATGCACGCTTTCGTATATGCGCATATACGGATGACGCATATAAATATGCGTATAAATGTCCATATACGGATTCCCAGGTACATGAGAGTGATTTCGTCCACTGATGTGCTTAGTGTGAGAGTGAACACGTCTCTAGTCTTGAAAATTTTATTAAATTAAGGTGCGTTTTGGCACAAGAAAGTGCTTTAAGACCACTTGTAGTGTACTTATATAACAAATTTTGAGAATTTAAAAGAAAATATAATTGAGAATTTAAAAACAAATATTAATTAAGGGTTAGGTAATTTAAGAATATATATAAGGAGTTTAATGAAGCAAATATTGTTGAAATTGTGAATCTAATACCATTATTTTTTTATTGATGAAAATAATGAGAACATTTTTGAGGCATTGTCAAAAGAGGAGTTAGGACTAGTCATATCCTTTTTCAAGAATGAAAAATATCCCAAGCCTTAATGGATGGACTATCGAGTATTTTATTGGTTTCCTTCCTCTCTTTGAAGAATATTTTTTAAGGGCACTTGAAGAGGTTAAGAATTCAAGAAGGATTCCTTTGTAACTATGTCTATAAAATCATAGCAAATTGATATAGTCAATATCAAAGGAGTTCTATCAAGAGCAATCCACTAGGAAATTTTGGATTCTTAGAGGGAAGGAAAATCCATGAAGTTATAGGTACAACACATGAAGGGATTCATTATATAAAGAAAATGAAGAAGTCAACTATGGTCATTAAGTTGGGTCTATCGAAATCATTGAAAAAAATTGGTTGTATCTGAGGTTAAGATTGGCCCATGTAAGGTTTAACCTATTTGTTATAAATTGGATCACAAGTTATGTAACCTTTGTGAATTTTTCTTTATCGATTAACGGGTGCATCATCGATTTTTTTAATTCAAAATAGACATTATATCCAACCTCATCGTATCACTTGACCAATCTCTTGGAGGATAAACAACCATTGAAAATTAAACAAACACTAGTTAATATGTATTATTATGTTATAAGATTTGATTTTTTCTAATTAAGAAATTGTATTACTTTGCTATAAAGATAAAACAATTCTAACTAATATGTACTATATGTATTATACAAAGCATTCCCCTAATTCAAACATGATTACCTTTCTATATTCAATATTTTGTTTAATAAGTGTTGCATGAAAGCTTAGTTCCTGTCAGGGAGGTTTGAAAATGGGAAACTATATTTACTTAAATTCATAATAAATCCAAATTACATAATCTCAAATACGTTAAACATGGCTACTAATTGTATTACTTACATAAGTTTTATTACACAAGTTTTTTTTTTTTTTTTAACAGGAACGGTTATGATTTGATATTAAAATTCTCAGCATAAATGCCCATTTACAGTCTTCTAGATTTGTTGGGGTAATTCCCAATGTTCCCAAAAAACTGGGATCCCCCATCTCTAGATTTGACATAACGTCGTTTCTTGGGCTCAAAAATTACCTTTAGCGATAAGATATCCCCTAACTTAAAAACACATACAAACTGCTGAAGTAAAAAGCAGAAAAACATGAAAGCACAGCTAAGGAATTGGGTCCCAATTTTCCTTATCATTCCATAATAGAGTGCCCACAGGAAGAAGAGCAACTCTATTTGCTTTTGCATCCACCTCTTTGTTGTTGTTCCTAGAACATGGAATAAGCTGATCTTTTGGAAGGAGCTGGCTATCTTTTTAATTCTCGCCATCAATCTGGAAGCCTTGATTTTCGTGGAAGCCTTTTCTCACAAGATTGCCTGCTGTAAGAACCCGATTGTCCGGACTCCACTTATTTAGATACAGTCCTTGGGGTCCCATGAAGTAAGGGCCATTCTTGAATATCAGCTCCTTATTGTCTTTGGAGGTGAATTCAAAGAGGAAATAACCTCTTTTGACAAATTTTGAGCATTCTGTCTTCTTCTTCTTGGGCAAAGATTTAATCAATGAACTGAAAGCGGCATCATTTGGGAGTGGCGGAGGAGGATGGGGAGGAGAGGAAGCCCTAGGCGATCCCTGCTCCTCCATGGCTGTGGAAACCATAGCAGCGGAGTTGTAGAGCTATGGCACACGCGTGAAAAAGTACATCCCAGTACTTGTTGTACTTTCTCCTTCGAAATTGTGTTGTTACTCCACTTGTTGTTACTCACTATTACTCTATTGCAACTCGCTATAACTCTACTACAACACTTTCTATAACTCTATTGCAACTCACCATAACTCTGCTGTAACTCCATGCTTTGTATGTCCATGTGCACTTGCTCGAATTATTATTTATGTAGTATGTTATCATTCCTATAATATTTTATCTCAAACAATTAATAATACTATCATTGAATCACCATAATTTGTAGTGGAAAGACACCATATGACATAAAAACATTTTTCTAAGAATTGTGATCCAAATTTCTTATATTATGAATGAATGTTTTTTTGTTTTGGATGGGAAAGTGATTGTGAATTATAATTGAATTAAATTGTACAATAAAATAAAATATGGTCATTGCAAATTACAATGGAATGAAATTGTACAATAAAGGAAAATATACATCATCCTAAGATATAGATTGCAGTGGAATMAAAATTGAGGTTACACCAAGCCAAAAAAAAAGTTCAAAAATAAAAAAAACATCAATRTGAATTGTAGTTGAGTCAACCTCGTACATATTATCTTCAAAKATAAATTACCATGGAATCAAAATTGAAGTTTGGGTTAGAGGYTAACCKGAAYGTGATGCAMATATTTTATTTAGAATGGTGMGTCTCTCCTTCAAAAAAWTTCCATACTATARATCCATCTTTTAAGCTTYGAAGAGATTAAAAKTGAAGCATAAATTTCATTGTTCTTTCRATAGAAAATGAGACTTATTCTTTGGTTCTTTTGATGTACTAATTGTAAAACAAAATTTCCTACATTTTGAACAATAAGAACTCATKCTYCTTAGTCTTGCAATACATTTTTTGTCATCATGTAATCCTTCTACATACATGTCTAAACACATTTTGACTTCAATGATTTWTYTTTTTATAAATATAGAGTTTGGTTTTTTGTGTTTTTTTTAATAAATTTTGTAAGATCTATATTGACAACTAAAATATTAAGTTGGGATCATTGAAATTGTACATAAAAAATAGGTATCTAAAAACGTTTTTGTATAATTATTTTTTCAGATATTGTAAATTTGTATTATCAATTTTGTTTTTAATAATTAGATTTCAACAAATTACTTTACAAAAAAATTTATTTTCTACATGACTAAATTATTCGCTGTCATTAGTATCCAACGCACACTTTCTAGTTTATATATACATATAAAACTAGTTACCCCTCCAAAGATAAGCAAGATATAATAGTTTCTTTCGCTAGAAAGGAATATCATGGTTTAAACCCTTGAGAGGAGAGTCCTAGCCAAATCACATCTTTTCCATTTTTGTTCAATGGACATTAAAAGAACTTGCAAAGTGAATGAAAAGTTAGAACCATATCTCATATCATTGATCAATAAATAAAATTGATAATTCAGGTTTTCTTGAGCATAAGTGAATTTGTTTGCTATATATGTTTTTAGCCGAGATGTAGAACTATGTTATCTTCATTTAGTGTAACTCTTTTATGCACTCAAAGGTCATGTAACATAAAAATAGTGCTAAGTTTTGTTTGTATATATACCTAATATGACATTTTTGTTAGTCCAAGAAGTAGATCATTCAATATTTCTTTGATGGTGCATTGTACAATATTGTTCCTGATGGTTTAAATAACAACATTTAGACAATGCCTATATATAAAAGGGAATTTCTAACCGCATTTCACAAAATTGATCATTTTGTCTTTTATTAATGCATATGCACCTAGAAGAGAATTACATATGACACAAATAGGTTCAATAGGGTTGAGTATGCATTTGATGTTGTTAGTTCACCTTCAACCTATCTATACAACATAATAGTGACTACATACTAGTATTCACCTTAGTTCATTTTATTTTGTGACTATACCTTTACTAAGCCTAGCGTATACATTTATTGTCGGTTTTGAATAAAAATGTTGGTGCTCAAATATGGTAAAGAATATATTCTTGTGAATGAATAGAAAGGGAAAAATACACACACTACAATCTACTTCTACCATAACACTTGGAAGAATGTTTCAATAATTGTTCCAAAAATCCCAATAACCAATGACAAACAAAGTCTTAATCAAGTTTCATGTATATTGTGATTAATTGTTATTTGGGGTCAATAAAGATCTTAAAGTCATCCTTCAATTATATTAATTTACTACTTACATTTTATTTATCGGTACTTATTAATGTGTTTAATTTCTTTATGTGGCTGCCTTGTCCAAGAAAATGGTCATTTTCTAGAAAAAACTCTGAAACATGTTTCACCTAAATGGTCTATTGGCAAGTATTAACATTATATTGGTGAAATTCCATGCAAGGTGAATGGTATGATAATAGTAGAGAGTGGTAGTAGCTTATATCTTCCTAAATAAATCATATGTTGGATGTGGTTAGAGATAATGCGATTTATATAATGATACAATGAAATTATTTTATTTGTAAGGGAAATAGGTAAGTTGAGAGATACATTGAATTATGGATGCATATTAGATAACGAGTCTTGTCGTCCATAAACTTTTTTATATAAACTTTCTTCATCTTTTAATGTAACTAAAATTTCTTCAAATTTCAAAATGTGTCTAAGAGACATCCTCCTCAATATGTAGTATTTCATTTTCCATTTCAATGTGATTGAGGATAGCATTCAAGAATGTTGGTCACATGTGAGGCCTTGGGCGAATGTTATGGCAAGTGATTTTATTTTCTTGATGCCCTCATTTTTCATTTACATTATTTCCCTAGAGATGACAACTATACTTGAGTGAATGCAATATGTATTATTTGTATATATAACAACATTTTTTATAACCTAAGTGTTTGACAAAAAGTCTAATGCCTAAATGCAACAAACCATGTGGGCCTATGAATTTCATAACCTGAATCTTGTCTATCTCCCTAATCTTTTATGATGTCATCATAGAAGGGAACGCTTATTTTGTAATATGACATGGTTTGGATTATTCCTCATTGTAGCCTTGGGATAATTTTAATCATCCTAAGAAACCATGTTGTCCTCTTGTGTGCTCATATTTCTTTATACCTTTAAGTCTAGAATCAAGTTGGGAATATTTTTATAACAAACAATTGAAAGATGGCCTTCTATTGATATTTTCGTTTAATATAGCCTACCTATAGTCATTGTTTTGGAAAAAAGAAAGAAATAATGAAATTTAATAATATCAAGGGTAATGAAATTATTTTCAATGGGACTGGTAAAATACATATATTCGATATTTAGTCAAGAGTGTGTGTCAAGCATCTCCATCCAAATATAGAGGAATAGTTTATCTACATATAATTTCTAAGAGGTGGAGCCAAGAATAAAACTAAAAATTATATATAGTCCTTCAAAATATGAATGAGATACATTATTACATATGTCAAAATTAAGAAACATCATTCATATTGTCATTAATCCATAACAATAGTTACATGAAACATCTATTTAATCATTCCACTTAAGTGTGATAATTAATAGAACAATATATGGTTAGGTCTACCTGCATTATATATTTACATGATTCTCATTTCTCGCGGTAGCAATATATTTTAACATATTACATATCATTGCACGACATTATGCTCACAATGTAGATAACAATCATTTTAGGATATTTCAACCTATAACATATGTACTTAAATGTAGAGAAAACAAGAGTTGCATGGCAGCTTAGCTTAGTCCCTGCTAAGTAATGAATTAAGTTTTTATGTGCTTTTGGGATCAAGAGATGGATCATAAGCCACACAAGCTAAACTGGAAAGCAATTTACTTTAAGTAATAAGAACCTCTTACTATCTATCAAATCCTTGTAGAGTCCAAACACTCATTGATATTAAATCAATAAGTAGTTTTATGATCTATAAGAACTTCTTACTATCTATCATATAGACCCATTAAGAACATCACATGTCAGTTACAAGGAATTAAACATGGGTGAGGAGGGTAACAATAATGACTTTCTTTTTCTTTTGTTGATTCCATGGTGAAAGTAAATGGTGTTTTACTTTATTTAATATTTTAAAATTTAAATGTTATTTTATTTTTTATAGGCAAAAATATGGTATTAAAAGTAAATTTTAATGGTTAAAAAAATATCACAAATATAAATTTTGTTTTGATAATTAAAATTAATAATAATAAACATAATAAATAAATTTTGATTTTTATTTAATATTTTAAAATTTAAATGTTATTTTATTTTTTATAGTCAAAAATATGATATTAAAAATAAATTTTAATGGTTAAAAAAATATCATAAATACAAATTTTGTTTTGATAATTAAAATTAATAATAATAAAAATAATAAATAAAATTTGATTTTCTATTTTATAAATTTTAATGATTAACATCAATCTTACATACAAATATATGGTCGAACCATACCTATTTTAAATATGACTATTTGAAGGTCAAACCATACCTATTTTAAATATGACTATTTATCAAAGATGAATATTTTAAATATGATTATTTACCATCATAAATAAATGATTGTAGAGGTATATGTCCAAACCATACATATTTTAAATATGATTAGTAGATGCTAAGTGCACCAAGTCAAAGACTCATAATAATAAAATATTATGAGTAATATTTATAATTTTTTTAACATTTTATGAGTTAAGTTTTTTAAGTTAAAGATTTGTAATAATAAAATATTGTAAATTTTAATATTGTAAATGTGTTATATATGTTGTTAATTGGATTTAGATTGGATGGTTGGGGCGAATGGTTGTTATCTTTCCTACTTAGATTCAATTTCTTCAATAATACGTTGATTAGGAATATTGTAGATACTAAATGCACCAAGTTAAAGGCTCACAACAATAAAATATTACAAATACTATTTACAATTTTCTTAGAGTAATATTTTACAAGCTAAATTTATTAACTTGAAAATTTGTAATTATAAAATATTATGAGTTTTAATATTGTAAGTGTTATATATATGTTGTCAATTGGGTTTAGTTTGGGTGATTGGCATGAATGATGGTTATCCTCCTTATTTAGGTTCAATTTCTCCAAATAACATATTGACTAGCTTAACTTCACCATTTCCAAAACTATCTTCTTTCATCAATTCTTCATAAACTTCAAAACTAAAAATACAAATATATCATCCAATGTATCATATATCATCCACCCATATATCTATTATACATTTTTATATTGTAAAAAGTTATAAATTAATAAAAATCACATTATGTAGGAGATTATTTGGTTTTTATTTTTTAAATTTAAAAAACTTCTTAATTAGTCAAACATTTAAATTTATATAAAGAAAATGAACAACTTACTTCACCATTCACAATATCATCCACACCATAGAAAATAATCATCACACAATTAAAATAATAAAAATCAAGTTATATTGGACACCATTTTGTTTTTATTTTTTAAATTTGAAAGAGTAGTAATTGATAAACATTTAAATTTATATAAAAAATATTTAGTTTTATTTTTTAAATTTAAAACACTTAATAATTGGTCAAACTTTTAAATTTATATAAAGAAAATGAATAAGAACTTTACCCTCGACATAGAAAATAATCATTGCAAAATAATAAATAAATTAATAACCTAAAAAAATAATAATTACAAATTAATAAATATCTTTAAATAATAAATAACCTGAAAAATAATAATTACAAATTAATAAATATCTTTAAATAATAAATAACCTGAAAAATAATAATTACAAAATAATAAATATAATAAATAGTTTTATGTAAAATAATAAATAGTTCCATTTTTTCTGTCTACCTTTCCTACATTAAGTTATTCAAGTACTCATTTTCTATTTTTAAATTTAATCATATCCACTAATGCTCGGGCTTTTCTCCTATGTATATTTTCAAATCACGAGGCTTAAGTGACCAAAAATCAGCCTCTAAAAAGAAATATCACATTAAAACAAGTAACCGGGGATTTGGGGGCAACCATCTTGTGTGAGAAAATGAGCAGATGGTTTTGATATATTACAGCATATTTTTTCACGGGATGCAAAGGATAGAAGAGCATAGCAGAGGTGGTACCGTGTGTAGAGGGTCATAAATTTTAACAGTCACTTCTACAACAAGCTCACCGAAAACTAACGACACTAAATGACGAGCTGACAGTGTTACAATGCACTTATGAATGACTATTGCCTCTACACAATAACCCATCCAAAATGTTTTCTAAAAATTTTAAAAATAAAAAATTTCCATTTTTAATGTCAAACATTAAGAAACCATCGCAAATAAAGTATGAACAACGACCATTCCATAATAAGAAGTTCATTTAATAGCCAATCAGATCACTGCAAAATGTTTTCTAAAAATAAAAAAATAAATAAAAATATTCCATGTATAATGTCAAACATTAAGAAACCATTGCAAATTTTTAGTCAACCACTGGATTAATTGGCAGTCAACAACGTATCGAATATGGAGATTTCTAAACATCTGGAAATATCGTATCGATATTTGAAAATTTTTAAACATCCTTTGATTTGGAGATTTCTATTGTGAATACAGGAGCACAGAACGTTTGAATTCATATCGTTTGTTTTATTGCTTGGGGCGGAGCTCCCACACACAATGTTTCTGTGATCGATTGCTATGTTGGCTTGATCCCTGTTCATCAATTCTATTTTGCAATTGATTCCTTGATTGGTGTCGATTGCCTTGGAATTAGGAAACAAGCGATACAAGTTGCAGTATTGATTTTCAGTCCTGTAGCAATGGAATCATGTCCCAGAATTGGAATTAGTGGGGAAATATTGCTGCCCAGAGTGTTGCTGAAGCACATGATAAACAGAGAGGTGATAAACAGTGTTGTAATATCAACGAATAATGCATGATGAAGCATATTTATATTCTAGGACAGTATTTTATTTCGCAGAGGATCCGTGTTTACTATTTGAACAACAAAGATATATAATTTAATAATATAGAGGTTGCTCAATTCCAAATGAAATCATAAAAAATCGAGTGTTTTGAGTGCCAATTATACAAATCCTACTTCCCAACTACTGCCAGCTACTATGTACAATATTTTTAATCAGAATGGTACATAATTAACAGCCAAACATGGTATATGATTCAATCACTGCTTTCTATTTTTATAACATAACAAATGAGTATATAATATATACAAGAATAAGAATATAGTCACAAGAATAAGTGAGAATCAGGGCTTGTCTTGCACATAAAATAAGCAATTTAAAAGACAAAACCATTAATTTGGTATAAAAGAATGAAGTATTAATGGTTTTGATCTCTATACCATTTTGACATTGAAGGAGATTTTACTATAGAAGAGAAGAGATTTTATTATAGAAGAGATGTTATAGTTGTAAAAACAATTCTAATATGCTACATACCAAGATATCTATCAATTGTTATCATTAGGAAAATTATTCAAATCAAAAGGCAAATGTGTTTGATTGCCTCGATTTGGCATGGATGCAACTATTGTCTCGCGTCGTGGATTTGGCATGGATGAAACTTTTCTCCTCCCACGTTGGCTAGACTCGGTGAATTCATATGACATATATTCTTCGGCATTCACATTCAAGCCCTCTGCTAGAGCTCGTCGAGCCCTCCATCGACGCTTAAAGCTAGGGCTAATCCAACTTTTCTTTCTTCTTAGAGATCCATCCAATGCTTGTGGGTCATTGGTGAAGTCAAAGTCCATTATAAATTTATCATTGAAACCAATAAGAAATCTTTCCAAATCCTCCTTCATTTCCAAACATTTATGTTGTTCTCGTGGTGCATGATGAATYGCATCCTRCAAATTTAAAYGTATGRAATTTTAAAAYAGATGARTCATAYAAAACATTCAAATTGATAYGTAAATACCATAGCATATTAKAATAAAGTAAACTTTAATGGATGAATTTCATACAATAAACAAGGATCACCTGAAATCCTTGTAGTTTCTCTACCATCCCTTGTATAATCAAATCACAATCATCATTTCCTTGATGAAGGGAATTGCTATCATCTCCTCCAACATTGTCCCCATTCATATTTTCATGAGTATTCTCATTGTCCCCATTGGCATCATCTGTGGCATCATTTGTATGAGACATATAAGTGGCTTGTTCTTCTATAAGCTCATCCACTATTAATTCCTCTATACCATCTTCTTGGGCTACTTCATTACAAATTCCATATAGAGCACTAACTTTCAAAACATGTTTGCATGTGTTGCCTCGCAATGCCCATGGGCAATCACATACTAGACCATTTGCAGTAGATGTTGATACAATGTAATATTTTGCACAATCTGTCTAGCTAATAACCATGTATGCACCTTCAAAAATGTCATGGGGACTAACATCATTGTCAAAAATTCTCCTAGATTTCTCTAATGAAGACTCAAGGTACCTCTCCTTCTTCCAGTTTGTTAGAAATCCAGAATCCTTCAAATAGTTTCGATGCACAAAAAAAGGTTCCACCCTCTTCAATAGGAAGAAAATCAACCAATCCATTCTCCTAAAACATTTACGCCTTCGGTCATGTAAGAACTTGGTCTTCAAGAAGCAATGGTATGATTCAATTGAACTATTGGACTCTTGATTAGCATGAGGAAAGTCCCGATAACATTTTCCCCACATATCTAATAAGAAAAAGATAACCAATCATTAATATGTTAAGTCAATATGACATGCAATTATAACTAAATTAAAATGATCTATATATGTTGGGGAAAGTAATCTAGGACAACATAATAAGTAACTTACATATCTTATCCCCTTCCAACCAATGTTTTCTGAAGTAGTCCAAAAACTTGACTTCACGAGCAAATTTTTCAAAGAATGTTCACATTGCCTCACTAATGGCATCATGATCACGACAACGGTGCATTATCTCACCTAGACTATGAGATAATTCCCTAGCTCTTTCAGGGGATGATTCCAATTGAAATGCATTTTTTGACCAAGCACGACGAACATGTCAACAACAAAGGAGGATGTGACAACCCAAAATTTTCCTACAAAAAAAATGATATCGTTCTTGTGTTAATTGAACATGATTAACATTTAGCAACCAACTATATTCATCATTAAATGTAATAACAAAAAAAATATAGGTGTACAAGTGCTAATGATAATTCATACATTCATAATGTGCAGAATATTTGTCTCACCTCAATGCTTTAATTTCTGCTAATGCATCATCTATCATGATAGCGTTTAGTTTCCAATTTGGGCATATTGTCCTACATGCATCTGGGAGTGGTCGAAGCCACTGTGCTATATCTGATGTTCTATTGCGTGAACACACTGCCCATGCAACAGGAACACCGCTATATTGAGAATCGAAGGCAAGAATTGTGTATAATTGGTACTACACAAACCAATACAATAATCAACTTCTCAATTTTAGAGTACTAATTATATTGAATGAAACATTGAACTCAATAGAAACATTAAAAAAACTAATGAAACTCACCCCATATTTGTTTGTACTAAACGTAAAATCTAAAGACAACATGTTGTTGTGAGAACACTTGACCATCATATCAAGCATCCATTCTATTTGGATGCCAATTATGAATGGTACATTCTCCCCTTCTGGTTGTTGGTAGAAAAAAAATGATTTTCTCTCTTGTTGATACCACTTGTTAACACTCAAAGAATCCTTCGGATCTAATTGATACTTATCTTTCAAATGGCGGTTGAATATATTGGAGACATATTTTCTACATAAATTAAGGTCTCTAGCACCCATCACAGAACCAAAGAGCCCATCAAGGATATGTCGTTCAAATATTGTATCAACTTGAACACCAAGTCCACATAGTGTCTTTATCATTGATTGGATCTCCTTTGAAAGATGGGGGGTGCTCAAGGACTTTGGATCGCCGGATTTATCATATTTTCCATGGCATGGCCAACCATTGCAATCCTCATGTAGGTACTCATTATAGATGATAATTGCAACCCCTAACATATCATTCACTTCCTTCGCTATAAATTTGCATTGACATCCTCTTTTTTGGATAAACTTTTTCTTTCTTAAGGATGGTTGTGGATGTCCTCTAAGATCATTTGGGCCATAACAACATTGGAACCTAAAAAATAGCCAACATTCAAAGAAAGATCATTACATGTAATAGTAATACCAACAATATTGTTTGGAACTTAGCGATACATATTGAAAACACATATAAATTGGATTAAGAAGTCATGATAAATACTAACAATGCATAGTTCAAGGATGTTGGACCCATCATAGAAGATTCACCATCAACAGAGCATTTCCTATGCGATATTCATACAAATGTACATGGTGCATCGGGGTTTTTTTTCTCTCCCATAATGAAGTCTTCCAACCTATTGTATGGTATCAAAGCAGTGCAATCAGTAGTGCCAACTTCACGCTGTATATCACTCCAAACAAGGTCTTGGCTTGAAAATATATTTTTGTCTGATAAACTTTGAACAAGGAGCTTCTTGATATGTGAATGTTTTGTCTTCCGCACCATTATGCCAATTATTGCAATATGCCCCAGTAGAAAATGGTAAATGTAAACCAAACAAAGTTAATTGAAAACATATATAGTTTAAATAAAAAAATGAGATCAAATAGTAAATGTAATGGTAAATTCCCCATATTTCTAAACAAAAATTATTAAATAACCACATACCGCACTGCGCACCTGGGAAAAACTCAAAATTTAATCTCCCCCAACTCAAAAAACTCGAAAGCGGAGTTAGTTGATTTGGCTGATAATGACTGTAGAAATTCAGGGACAGAGTTGCAGTTGTTAAATAAATACAAGCTTGGACAAATTTGATTGTAAATAACTAGAAATAAAATGAGTAATTAAGAATGAAAAGAAGAGCATTTTATTGGGAACTGCTTCAATCTTTGTTTTACCCATGGCTGGGGGGTTTCAAATTCTAAAGACAATGAATAGATATGGAAAGGAATTCTGTGAATAAAATATTTTTAAAAATATAAAAGTGCAGGCTCCCGATAATATTACCCATATTTCCAAAAATTTCATCACAAACTTATTGAGAACAAAATATAATGATTAACTTACACAAAAACACATACAAGTAAACTATTCTTAGAAAAAAGACATCCAATTACATAATTTAAATCATTGAAATCTTCTCTTCTATCCATTTTTCTGAATTTCTTATTTAATTTTAAACAAAACAACAAAACTTATTGAAAAAAAAAAAACTTAAAACATTTAGGAGGATTCAGTTTCTTGGATGAATAAATTTAACAATATCTTAATTAATAAAACAAATTCAAGTTGCTTGAATCATTAAAAATGAACCTCAAAAAAAAAAATTCACCATTGTGCAAGAAATTAAATTGCATATCTTTTAATATCTTCATTTAGAATTTACAATCTAACTTACACTCATTGTAAGTCCCAAGTCTCCAACTGGAGCCATAACTGGTTCTGCAATTGAAAATGATAAACCATGACTAGTGGCACTTGAAGCTATGATCAAAGCCACTTTTTCAAAAAAATGCATTTGTCAATTCATCTTTTATCAACAGTTGCCCACTTTTCCACTTTGGTATGTGTCCACTAACTCTAGGCAATTGATTTTTTTGACCTAAGGGAGGCTTTCTTGCACCTGGAGTAGTGGAAGTAGTAGTATTTTTAGTGTTTTCTAAGGCAGTTCTACCTAGGCTGGATAGACTTGATTTTCTTGTTACCAAAACCTCTTTGGTGGCTTGATCCACCAACAACTCTAAAGTAGATCTTCCAATAGAAGTTATTTTGGCTAGAACTAGTACTTCCTTTCCAACTTATTCCTTTTTTAGCTAGTTGGGATATGGACTAAGGTTTCATTTGTAGGTATTATCATATTATTATTGAAATTGGGTGGAAAAGGTGACTACCAGGAATATACTAGCAAAAGGATGGGTGGAGTTCGATTGTAATCCTTCCCCACTATTTCCTATAGCATTGATTCTAGAGATATTGACTAGACGTCAAGGGTAGAGTATCATGGAACAAAGGTTGTCATAATAGTTATTCCAAGGAATATTTGAATCATATCTTGACATGAATGATTGAAAGGAAGAATCAGAGGTTGGGTATGGTTGGATTAAGATCCCCATTTCAGAATTTCATTAAACATATTGATTGCATTGAATATCATAAATCCCCTATTGGAGAGAACACTACCCGATGCGAATGGGAGCTATATCATATCCATCAAGAGTTGGGTGTTGGGTCCTAATTATGCTATTTACAGGTGGTCAAGTCTAGTCATCTCAAATATGCTAATTGGAATGAGGTTCTAGAATCATTGCATGCAATTGAGAATATGTTAGGGGAGGCTTTTCAGAGTATATTACCATATCATCTCATAGATGATTGCTACAACAAACTAAGGAAGGTTATATCTTTGTTTGAAAGTATCAAGATTACTTCTAGCATGGATATAATGAAGCCCATGCATGTATTCATGTTCTTTTAATAAAAATCATATTGTTACTTGTTTGTTTCCTAAATTATCGCTTCTATGTTACACTTCAAGTGAATTATTTGTTTATAATATGTTGTCATATTATTTATGATTTCTTCATCAGCATATAAGACAATTGTCCATTTATACCCTTTCAAGCAGCTCAAGAATACAAACAAAGTAAAAAATACAGAGATCAAGATTTCATAGCAACACCATTATGTGAGACAAGAAGGGACATCATGTTTGGTAATATTTTATCAAGTCTGGATTTGCAATACTTTTAGATTAGCATGTAGAAAATCTATGGTAATCTAAATATTAATATAATCTTATTGATCTTGTATTTCATAATTCCATAAATACATTTAATTGGTACACATACTAAGTGAAAAATTAAACAATTTAGCAAATAAACGTATCAAAATTTGAGAACCTTACCATCAATTCGGGGGATTATGATGCACCTATGAGGCAAATTGTTTCACAATAGGTCATATTTCTTTTGAGACCACATTTAGCAACCTAATCAATGAGGCTTACTCTAAAATCCTAGTAGCATTTTATCCCAAGGATATTCTCTTGCAGAAATTCTCTATTAATATAGCTACAATATATAACCAGGTCTCTAATTACGGGCTTCATATCTGTACCTTCTTTTAATATAGATCCAGTACTCCTTCTAATCAATCACTGAAAGGATAGATTCTCAATATCGATCTCGTTCCCAACATAGATTCTTGGTTCACGGTGAGAACATAATTCGAGCTCTAATGGATTTATGTTGAAGCTATTCTACTAGGCTCGGATTAAGTTTTTTCTAATATGTCTGGTGTATCTCTGAAATTATGCGAAGACTTATTTTTCCTCTCTGTCTCTCACGAGACCTTCTCCTACGATTGATTCCTTAACTTGAAAACGTGTAGGTACTTTCCCTTAAGCTCGGTTTTGAGGTTCTCTCATTTCTCCCATGTGCTCAGTGCTATGACCAAACACTCATTCTCCTAGGGAAATATCGATCACATTAAACTGCAAAATTTTCTCCACATAATCGATACTCATGTCCAAGTGTTAAACCTTGGCTCTACAATCTGGTAGTTTTCTCATTTACCAATGGTTTTCTTTTACAACGTTCTGGGGGTCACGATTGTGGTTTCGTAAACCACTCTTCAGGACACCGGAATGGACTATGGGTGACTTGTGTCCATCGGTGGTAATTATTCACTTCCATGGGGTTCCCTCTGGTTAAGTACTTGCAAATCGAGAGAGTGGATTTGATCGATGACTGTTTGATCAACCCAATGGTCAAAGATATGATCTATATGGAATGTATCTTAATTCCTGAATGTAGATTAAATTGCAGTTTATAATTGAGGTATTTTTTACACACAAATTCGTTCAATTTAGCTTCTCTCTAAATATTCAATTAGTACCCAGCAATAGAAAAATAACATTGCATTTGATTCTCAAGATTTGTTTATAGACGTCAACCTGTTGTGAGATTATTCCGGATATTGTCTAGATGGTTGCAAATGACGCTACTTTCATGGATTTCTAGTCAAATTGCTCCACTGATCACTGAGTTCCCTCGATCCTAAACCTATCCTGCTCAATCTTCAATCTCCTCTCAGACTTGTAAACCGCAACGCTCTTCCCATGGTCTTCAGGCTCCCGGTTTAATTATGAATTCAAAAACTGGTAAGAAGTCTCTCTCACTACTGCTATGGCGTTGGCTTGGTTGGTAAGTCAATTTAATGGAGAGTTTAAATGCCAAGTCAAATCGGAGTGAGCAATGGATACGATGGTTTAATCAGCGGGTACGGAGATATGATGATGGGAGTAGGCTTATGTCGCCAACCCATCCACATCAACGATGAATGATCCCCTTCACTCGCGTAGCGTGAATGGATGCAACTGGCAGTGTACTCTATGAGGCAGTGATCTGGGGGATGGTGCATACACTGAGGGTCATCGGAAAGGGACTTCCGTAAAGCTACTTGGGAGGGAAGATTTCTCCCGAGTTATCCTACTCCATTACAATATACCTAGCCTTCGGCCGGTATAATAATAATAAATTTTTTTCTTAACATTTAGTTCTATTTATCTTTAACAAAATATTTTTTCCACATACATATATAAAGTTATACATGTTTTAATATATTAATGTTAAATATTAAAAAAGTATAAATATAAATTAAAAAAGTAAAGAGAATAAGAACATCTCTTTTCCTCAAGAACTTGGCTCTTGATATACAGCCTGAGTGGGCCTAATGGTTAAGAACATGTCTTTCCTCTTAAGAGTTCACAGGTTCAAATCCATAGGGGGGTAGGGTATGTATACCTTCGTAGACTTTACTAGTCAAATTGTTGGGCGGAGGGGGGTCCCTTGTCCCACAAACACTGCAAGAATATATTGCATAACTCTGTATACCTATAGCATATAGTTCGGGGTCCCTTGTCCCACAAACACTACAAGAATATATTGCATAACTCTGTATACCTATAGCATATAGTTCGGGGTCCCTTGTCCCACAAACACTGCAAGAATATATTGCATAACTCTGTATACATATAGCATATAGTTTAGGGTCCCTTGTCCCACAAACACTGCAAGAATATATTGCATAACTTTGTATACTTATAGCATATGAACTATTTTCTATGGCTAACTATTCTCTGTGGATATTGAACTATTCCTTCGGGAAAACTACTCTGTGAATTTCTCTAGAGAATTTCGTATCCGCTGAGGGCGAGTAAAGGAGCCCTAGATACTTTTTTACTAAATCTATTCAAACCCTACGTGAACCATGTATGCAAGTTCCTTTTGTAGTTCTTGTTTATTTGTTTATTTCCTTTTCTTTCTAATACAATGAATAATTCATCCTAGATACCAAAAAATCTCAAAGGAAGATCTAACAAAATAACCCTAGAAATTATATATGAATATATAGAATCACTAGAAAAACATAGAGAGGAGAAAGAAACCAAACTTAAAATGAACTTGGAAACAATGCTTGATAATCCATTTATATCTTTTGAAGAGAATATTATTTATATCCTTTGAAGAGAATATTGAGACAAATATAGAAAATATAATTTTAGGGTTGGAGAGTGAGTTGTAGAAAATGGAGGCTAGATTACAAGAAATAGAAAAACAAAGCCAAGAAATTCCAATGCTTGATAATCCATTTATATCCTTTGAAGAGAAGATTGAGACAAAGATATAAAATATAATTTTAGGGTTGGAGAGTGAGTTGTAGAAAATGGAGGCTAGATTACAAGAAATAGAAAAACAAAGCCAAGAAAAAAAAACAATCAACCCACGAGGCAAAGGTCGCAGAAAATGGTAATCTCAAGGATAAGATTACAAATCTAGAAAAAAATCTAATTAGAAATTTGGCTATACATCATTTGGAACCTAAGTTGAATATCAAACTCATCAAAGAAGAAATGAACAATATCATAGAATTAGACCATGAACATAACAAAAGAGCCTTGAACCTCATAAGTTTCGATGTAAAAGAGAAGAAATATGAGAACATCCTCGCAATAGGCAAGGAAAAACTAAAAAATAAATCACAAATTGAGACAAATTGTCTCATAGAAAGAGCCTTGAACCTCATAAGTTTCGATGTAAAAGAGAAGAAATATGAGAACATCCTCGCAATAGTCAAGGAAAAACTCAAAAATAAATCACAAATTGAGACAAATTGTCTCATAGAAGAAAATAGGTTGGGAAAGCAATTGAACATAAAGATAGGTTGATCTAGGTTAAGGTAAGATATATTGATCATAAATATGGTATACTCAACAAAACTCCAAGCTTAAAAGGGTTATGAATATTTATCAATGAACACCTCATTCCAGAGGACCAAGCTCAATTAAAGAAGAAAATTCAAAAGGTGAAAGAAGCCAAGAAAGAAGGGAAATGAGCTATCATTTGGAATCGAAAGGATATTATTAAGGATAGAGACCAAAATGATAATGATAAATAGCAATTTGGGACACTACATATCCTATTTGGGAACTATTGTGGGTTTTCATGGAGTAAAGGGCATATATTAAGTTGGATCTCAAGTGACATTGACATTATTTTCTTGGTTGAAATTTGGGAGCATGAAGAGTGTAATGTTCCTAATATCAAAGGATTTGTTTTGTGATAAACATGGAACAATAATTCCTCACGTAGAGGGATTCGAGGCATAGCTTGTTACATAAAAGAAAACATCTCTTCTCACTTCTAGCTTCATAAAAAAAATAATCTCAATCAGTACATATGGATGGAGATATATTATATTAATGCTAAGAAGATGTATATAGCAATATGTTATTTCACACCTATTAACTCTACTTTTTATACAAAAAACAATCTAGATAAGAATTGTCACTACAAAAGCTTAGATCAAGATATCTACAAAATGAAAAATGAAGGTAGTATCCTCATGTTAGGAGATTTTAATGATAGAATTGAAACCAATGAAGCTATTATTTTAAGTAATGAATCCAACCCTAATATTCTTTGGCTAGATGAGGACCTTGTTTTAGATAACAGTTACAAAAGAAATTCTGAAAATCTGATCAAGAATTTGTTTGGTATTGAGTTAATCAAGCTATGTAGTTCTCAAGATTTAATAATTCACAATGGTCTAAGGAAGTGGCCAAATTCTAACAAGATAACTTGTATCCATGTGTCGGGTAGCAATGTCATTGATTATGTAATATAGGATATCTCTATATACAACCAATAGTAAAATTTGATCTTTTAGATGACCATGAATCTAACTCTGATCCTAGACCTTTAACCCTAACTCTTAAATTTCCCATGCATAAAAGATCCATTGAGGAGCACTATGACAACCAAAGGAACTTAACTTTTGACAAACATAAAGTCTATATTTTATTAAAATACTTAAGTTATGTTTTAATACTCATATCGTATCATAACAATATTGAAGTTGACTATTAGAATTTTACAATAACCCTCTCTACTTCCATTAGAAAATTGTCTATGGAGGTGCTATGTAAAAAGAAAAGAAAGACAACTTACCCTTAGTACGATAATGAATGTAAAATTGCTAGAAAATCCATTAGGGATGCTTCCAATGCATATTTAAAATATGATAAGATAAATGGATACAAAACCTTAATTAAATGTGGTGCAAACACGCCACCCAGGGCACGTCCACTCCCACCAGGACCTTCTTCTTCTTCTCGGGCCCAAAGAGCTACAATGCCCTTCAGATCCCTTATCGGGACCTTTTGTCACTCACAGGATACTCTATTGATCTCTCGGCAATCTTCTCGGGAAATCAGGTTTCGCGTTATCGAGAAACCTGTGAGCACGTTCCTCGTGCTATCCAAAACCCCGAAACCCGATTGGTTTGAAATCAATTCTCCCGTACCTGTCGGGGATTTCCCTATCGGGAAATCGACATACACAATGTTGTGATGCACTAGCACCATGAATTCACGAACCCCGAACTCTGATGCGCACGTGCACTAATTCCTTGCCACGTCACCTTCTCTTTTCGCTCTATCGGGAATCACATTATCGCGTTTTCAAAGGTCGCAATCCCCTTGCACTGGAAAACCCCGAATGTCGAACCCCAATTCCTCCGGATTTCAGACACGTGTCCAGCTTGGGATCCACGGTCCGAATTTCTTCGAGAAATCGTGACTCGTGATTTCAACAAGTATAAAACTCTTACCTCCACAAACTTCGAAGACCGAATCCCGATGGCCATCGATTCTCCTTGCGCCTGAGGACTAAATCCCCCACAATCTCTCCCCGATCTGACGGTCGACGGGACTTCGCGAATCTCTCCTGCGAATCCTGACCGTTGATTCTCCTCCTTGAGGATTTCTTCTGCTCCAAAGCTCCGTCCTGTTCGAACCTTCTCCTGGGTCTATTCCCACAGTATCACAAAGGAACTATCCCTCCTGAGCTTGTCAACTCTGACTCCCTCAAGGACTTTGCGCATGCTTTCCACGCTCGACCTTCAACAACTCTCAAAGTGTTGAGTCTTTCAGACTCTGTGCACTCCTGCAACATCAGTCTATGCCTTCCTTTGCTCCGATTAGCTACTGAGGCTTCAAATTCAGCCTGCACTTCTCCTGCACAGCTCTATCAATCCACACCAACTTCTGGGTGAACGAGAATAAGAGTTTAACTGTCTAGCCTCATCAACACACTCTATGCAGATGAATTCGACTGCACTCTATGCAGGAATCTCCTGGCTCAAACAGAGAAACAATTGAAACTCATTCTCTTCTCTCTCATACTTCAGTTAAACCTCTGAAATCACATGCACAACATATTCAAAGCAAATGCATACAAGGAAAACATACAATCAAGAGCACATAAACAACATACCCACAGAGAAACAACACCAGACATGAAATTGAATCAAAGACTCTCTTCTATTAACTCAAATCTGTACATGGGTGTTCTTCACAAGTTCTCTGCCTGCTCTTCTCTTCTGAATGATTTTCCTATGAATGAATCTGAATAATCCTGAATGATAATCTCACAATTGTACAAAGGAGGGTGTCTATATCCGTTTTCCCTCTCGAAACTGACGCTGTCTAATCTAGACTTAAACATATATCTACCTGCATTAAATCTATTAAATTCCTTCCTATTTACTAAGGACGTGAGCTTAAAGGCTCAAGGTCCCCTTTACAATACAAGTGCGCTTCTTTATGAATGACTTCATTAAAGAGCGGTGCAACAATTTCCAAAGTATTTCAAAATACGTGCTGGCGTTGTCCAGCTGTTTTCTCTCAATGCGTTGGCTCGCTTGATGTGTTGTGGATGCTCCTGCATCATA
>JASDQU010031637.1:0-13492 GCA_032191745.1 Picea mariana | reverse complement strand
GAAGGGTTATCCTTCTTCCTTCTTCACTTACACATTCTAAGGTTTTATGGTAACAGTCCAGTCTGGCTTTATATGTGGCTAGCCAGTCCATACCAATCAACAGGTCATACGATCCTAGGGGTAGTATGTTAAGGGTTGCTTGGGTGGGGAATTCACCCATAGTGAATTGGCAAGCTGGTATGACCTCCGCTGCCTTTCTTTTGGTGCCAGTGGCTAACTGTACCAACCATGGATCGGCGTGTTTATGTGGATATAATTTACACTTATCAACAACCTTAGGAGCTATATAACTCAAATTTGAACCAGGGTCAATTAGAATAGACACTAGATGGTTGGTGATCATACCTTCCATCTCCACCACTGAAGCTTGGTGGTCAGCTTGTTTATTATCCAAGGTTGCATAAATTTGTGACACACTCTTGGCCATGTCATTAACGGTGGTATCTTTTTGAACGTTGTAAATTCTCTTACTGTTCTGTTGTCGGTGCGGGCAGTCCCTTAGTAGATGTTCTTCTCCACAACCCCAACATTTCAAGGTTTCTCTCTTTGGGTTATCAATATTTCCTGGGGTAGATCCAGAAGGTTTATTTCCTCTCTGGGAGGGGAAATTCTGCTGATGTACACTTCAGGTTGGGAATCTCACCCTTGAGTCCTTTTTATAGTTTTTAAATCTTGGGGATTTAAACCCCTTTTTCTGGAATCCCAAAATATTCTTCTGCTTCCAGCCTTCGCGAGGTTCTATCCGATGCCCAAGCTGTTCATAACAATATCTTTCCTTTCGGATAGTGTCTTCTGGGGTCTTTGGCTCGTCAAACTCAATTCTGTTCTGATAGTCCCTATGTAGTCCACTGATGAGTCATTGCCCTTTTGCCTTTTCTGCTTTTATATACGATACGTACCTCAACAACTTGAGGAATCTACTGACATATTCCTCTATGGTGTGTTGCCCCAGCTTGAGTTCATAGAATTCTTTAGTCTTTTCGTCGAAATACTTTTCCGACAGATACTTTTTCCTGAAGTATTTCTCGAACCGTTCCCAAGATAGGTCCTCTTCGTGAATCCCTTTTACAGTCTTAAGGTCTTCCCACCAAATGGAAGCCTTTCCATTCAAGTTGAAAGTGGCTACTTGGGCCTTCAAGTTTTCTGAGAAGTCATGGAGTCTNTCCAAGCAGCCAGGCCTCTGCTTCCTCCCCCTTCTTTATTTCACCGTCGAAAGAGGGTGGTTTGGCCTTCTTGAATTCTTCGAAATTATGACTTTTGGAATGCTTTCGCTTCTTCCATTTTCTTCGGGAATAAGAACTAGTTCTGCTACTAGAGGATCCCTCCGAGTCACTAGTTTCCTTTCCAGAGGAATTGTCCGATGCTTGTCTCTTATCTCTGGGGTGGACCTTTCTCGAGGTGCTCTTCCTAGTGTGGCCACTTAAAAGACCACATTTCTGTATCTCAGATGGACTTCAACTTTTCTTTGTCTGTCGTCGGTCCGTGCGACTGGTGTCAGGTCCATGCTGCAATTGTCTTTGTATGTTGAATAAACTCTACAACAAGACTGCATTAATTTTTGTTTTCTTCTCTTGCTCTTTTATCAACCTCTCGTTGTTGGCCTTACAACTCTGTAGTTCGACCATGAGGCTCCTCATAGTCTCAGCTAGATCTAGAGGGGTCTCTACCGCTCTCCTTTCGTCAGACTCTTCGTCTCTATTGTGGGAGCCATCCCCCACTTCGTGGTGCATCACCATTCTATGCATTTGTAGTTTCCCATGGTGGATGTTCCGCTTGTGTGCAGGAAAAACACTTGTTGTTAGTCAATTTTGATATTCATTTATAACCAGTGCATAATTCATATTTTTCAAATGCATACACACAATAAGAATTTTCATTCTTAACTTCAACTTTTGATAAAGGGGGTTAAGATAGAGGGTTGCTCCTTGTAAGAGTACTTCAAATGGAGTTTCTGTGCAATCCGTTCATGAGCCCAAGCTAGCCAAGTGTTGTAACCATGCTCTGATACCAATTTGTCACACACCTACTACGACAACCTAGATTTTTCATCTTTTTCTTCGAGGGATAGAATCCCTGAATTTCTATGGGGCCTAGCGCAGACTATCTCCCTTCCCTTATCCTCCTCCAAGTGACCACAACCTAGCCTTAGCGCAAGCGCCTCTCGCAAATAACGAGTTGGAGAGTTAAGGCTCTCAACTCATTTTTCTCCAAACGCCGATACCCAAGATGGGATACGGGTATGGCTCCCTCCTCACTAGCGCCTGCTACATATAACCGTAGGCTAGGCTAAACACTAGCACTACTTGCAACTCGTGAATTTTCTAGTTGAAGAGCTGAGCCCTCGTGCTCCTCCTTTGCGAATCCTCGAGACGTGAGAGGTCAATGTTACATGGAATTTGCCAAGCGACGCATACACGCTACTTGTCCCCTCCGCTATACTCAACTTACAAGCTGTATCGTTGCCGCTCGTCGCACGAGACCTTGGCTCTCGACGTTTCGCGACCTTAGTGATCAAGGTGCAACTTCTTCATCCTGCGAAACCCCGATCCATAATAAGTCAACAATGTGTTGACTCTTTCCTAGGTGACATGTGTCCACCACCTATCACCCGCTCTCACCTTTTTCTGGGCACTTGTTGTTACACCACCTTTCAACCACGCGGTCCCCACCTAATGGATGTGCCACGTGTTCGCATGAGCCCTCGGTGCTTGGCACTTCGCAACTTTTGCAGTCGAAAGGAAGTTCTTTCCAACCTTTGAACCCCCGATACATGATACCACGCGGAGGTTCTGATCCAACGGTTCTCCCGTGGCTTGGATCCAACAACCATGATCACGTCGTGATTTCACAAATTGTGAGTTCGTGCAGTCCTACCCTTGATCACTCCAAGTCACGAGTCACCGAAATGCTACCCAACTGCCACGCGTCCTGTGCCGATGGACAGTTCTGAATACTTCAGGACTTTTAGGACGTTGTCGAATCCACTCTCTTGCCTATGCAAAGGTTAAGATCGATGGTCAATAGAGCTCCGACAGATCCTTGGATCTATGGTTCTGGATCCCATCGCTACTTGCGAAGGTTGAGAGGGTCGAGGTGTTAATGCCTGTGCTCCTCCTCTAGACCCATTGGTCTTGACAGATTTGGGGTATTTCCAAAAGGATCCCTACCGTCCGTCTACCAACGATGGGGTATTCTCTTTCAATAATTGGACTCACTATCCTTTCTGAGATTGAATCACGAAAGTCAACCTCTAAGAGATTTAAACTCCCATAACTCCAAGACCTTAGAGAGCTACTCATTCTTGCATAAGGTTTCCAGACCCGGATCGCATGAACCTTCAGACGGTTCTTGGGCAATTGTCCCTGATCTTAGTCGAGTATCTGGGTAAAGGTTCGGTACGGTTCCAAGGTTTATGGGGTAATTCCCAGGGAAGAGTACTCTCGAAGAGCCTTCCAAGAGTATTACGAGAATCAAGAAAACAAGACGATTCTTGGTGGAGAAAACTCATGCCCCAGACTTAATCATTTGTACAGAAACCAACTATGGCATGTAAGTATACACATGCATCCATTATTTCTAGTCTAAAACATCAGGCAATCATTTCACACAGAAGTCATTATGGGCATATAAACATGAACATGTATTCATGATATTCAATTCAAAATACAAGGCATAAAACACTTATCAGTTCCACCAGGCGTGATGCAACTGCTGAGAGGGGTGCTCGTTTCCACCCAACCATAGGCTTAGTGACTCCAAATGGATTTACCACTAGCCACCCCCAAGCTAGACCACGATGCTTTGAGAATCAGTCTCCTACTTCCAGCTCAACAAAAGTCAAGGATGAAGGTTACTCTCCTTCTCTTGATACAGAAAAATAATCCAGGATGAAGGTTACTCTCCTCCTCCTATGTTCATAACTCCCTGTGTTTCCAGAGTTTCTCCAGTTCTCTTCCGCGATCCTTGTTGCGCACGCTCTCTCTCTCCCTCTTTACCACACCTCCTCTCTTGCCTTTTCTCTGCAAGATTGCATGTGGCACGAATTTCCCCATCCGTGGTCAGGTCTAGGAAATTTTACGCATGGGCGGTTCACCCCCATCCCCTCATTAACTATTGAGGAGCCTCCCCACCTACCAATCTGACGAAAAATCCATTCTAGGGTCAGAGTGTTGCTTTGGTCTTTGAGCAAGTAAAAACCAGTACGATACTGGCTCGGTGGAAGTTAACACAACCATTCTAGGTCCCTTCCACCACCTCTCATTAGCCATTGTGGTCTCTTTTAGAACATCCCCCTCCTAGCAGTCATGCAACACATATTCATAACATAATTTACATTCATCGACCTTTTATACAAAGGTCTGTCAAATCAAAAATTCACATCTTTGAGTTTGCCATAGTTCTTGGCCAATATAGTTATTTTTATAGACTGGGGGAAACAGGGTGTTACACAATGGCCTACAATCATCCACTTAGAATCACATGCTTATTGTAACACCCAGTTTTCACTCACCACATTTCATAACATGAATTATTCTTTGAGGACATTTGCATGCAAGTGATCTGGCTAAACATGGTACTTTATGATTATCTGATTTGGTTTATGAGTTAAAGTTTATGCTATAATTGAATACTAAAATTTTGATATGTTAATTATATTGTTGTATAGCATTGACAGGTATTATATGATATTTCTTGAGAGTGTAGGAAACATGTCACGATGAAGATGTTGATGACATTGACAGATCACCTTGGACTTCAGATTGAGTTAGGGAGTGGACTACTAACCTTGATTATGAGTACTTGATTTTATTACACATGTATTATGATGACGATTTCAGTTATGGATTTCATGTATATGAGTTATGAATATTATTTTGTTAGTGGATGAAGGCGTGATGATGCGTACTAATCCGAATCACATATGGATTAAAGGGGTCATACACATGTATCAGATAGACTAGAGAGAGGTGTGGCAACGTCCATGTCACAGCCTAATAGCACTCCCGTCGTGACTTGAACTGAAGGTTAACAATTAACTTGTTCATGATATGTTCACGATGTTGTGAGGGAAGACTGAGACAGTCACTCATGATGATTATTGAGGGGTGCACAATAAGGAGGATTCCTTATTCCTCAGTAAGCCCTTAGTCTCACACAAGGTCGACAAGTGGAGTATTGACTCCAAGCATCTGACAACTTCCAAACTAAGTCATAGAGAACAACAAAAAAAATGGCGAGTGACACCCTTGGAGCACATCTTTGCGTCTTGAAGGGAACGTCTCATGAAAAAATTAATAAGTTAATAATCTTTTTTGAAGACCTTAGAGAATAAAATGAATACTTAGAATTGCTTAGAAAAGAGATTTAAATTATATTAATTAATAAACATGAAACATAATAAAATCTAAGTCTAATTGGTATTCCTAGATGAATTTTATAGAAAGGGGTCTAAGGGAAATTAAACTATTTGAAATCTAGAAAAGGGAGAATAAAAATTAAGACAAGTGCACAGTGTGTGCATGAAATTAATAAAAACAATTTTTATTAAAAATAAATTATTTCATGAGAGAATGGGTTGTCAACATAGAGTTAGAATCCTAAGTCAATCTAGACTCTAAATCCTAACTAAGAGAAGAGTCCTAATCAAACTCCAACTGTAAATTAATTAGGAGACACAATAAATGATAAATTGGGGAACTAAAGGACAACTAAGAGAAAATCTAGGAACTAATTGAGGAGGTAAGGAAAAATTCAAAATTTATTTAATTAAAATAAATTAAAACTTGTGCAACTGGAGGAAAGTGTGACATGTGTTGAGGGTGAATAATCTCTAATTTAATTATTCATGAATTGACAAGTGTCAAGACAAATTTTATTATAAAAAGAAGGAAGAGTAAGGAGGAAAGGACCCTATTGCTGAATGAATGAAATGTTATTAAAATTTCTTATGACTAGTTTACTTGTGTGAGTTGGGATGCAAGTCTTGTATAGGAGGTGGAAGCATCTCATTGCGAGGGTAAGCTTGAGCTACAATCTAAATTCTGTGTGTGACCCCTTTGCGGCTTGAGGGGCTAAGGGGGAAGAAGAGTACCTCTAGAATTGACTGGGAGGTACTGGTGAAGTCCATGATTAACAAGTAAATGAAGTTAACAAGTGAAGAATATCCTCAAATTTGTACTCTTTGGGCTACAATATTTCACTGTTCTAATTATTTTATTATTTTATGCAATGTTGATTTATATATTGATTGTACTTTTGGATCAAATGTTTTGAACTTAGATAATATGTTACGAGGAAAATCTCTCTATGGCTAGGGTGAACCACAATAGACAGGTATGACTGTAGAAATCAACTCAATTCCAGCATATGCTATATAAACTAATGTGCAAGAGAGGTAAGAAGGAGGCCTATCTTGTCCAAACGTTTGATGATGTCCACCATTGAGCACTTCGACCCAAAGCTTTATACCTGCAATAAGTTCTCAACAACAAAGCAGAGCAAGCATATAGTGATAATATAACAGGTTAGCACATTAGATAGCATAATCCATTAATATACAAAACAAACATGCCCATGGATCATAATACAAATATTTGCAAGATATGAATTGGACGAGAAAGGAGTATTTCTATTAATAAATGATCAACAAAAGTGAAAGTATTACAGACTTCCGTGTCGACACGTTTCAGAACCAAGAAACTGAGTTCCTTCCAACTGGGCCTCCACCACTTCAATCCTCCACCAAAGGCAAGATAATATAAGGGAGCCAAAGAGGTTCTCCATCAATAAGGGAATAGCTTTGGAGCTGAACACTATGTTCAGACTTAAAGGACAAAGGGATGCAGACTCAATATGAAGTAAATAATTTTTGCAGAGTAACTTTTCTCTCAAAGTTGAATTCTTTCTTTCTTTTTCCATAGCTCAAAATTGGCTTCTTCATAGCC
Source organism: Picea mariana (assembly GCA_032191745.1). Classification (NCBI taxonomy): domain Eukaryota; kingdom Viridiplantae; phylum Streptophyta; class Pinopsida; order Pinales; family Pinaceae; genus Picea; species Picea mariana. The sequence continues at coordinate 6,548 of JASDQU010031637.1, read as the reverse complement.
TTGAAAATGAAACTGAAGGGCCGAGTCAGAACGTTTCCAGTATATGGAAGGCCAAGGATCAGACATCTCATGTTGTGACATGGAAACCTGACATTTATTTTTGATTTTCTGGCACAAATCCCAATGTACACGGGCTGTAGTGGAGTAGCCAGGGTATACGCCAGTTGTATAGCTTGCAAGGTGTGTAATCAGGGAAAGTAAGTCTTCATTGGGGAAATGGAATAAGGCCCTATTTGCAAGATTTCATAGGGTGAGGAAAATCTTGCTCTAACAGATGCCCCCTAATGTGTGAGGTCAGAGGAGAATCTGCGATGGCTGAAATACATTATAAATAACCTAGAAGTGGAGTGGTAGAGAACCAACTGGACGAAATCAATTTATCATTACATTCTGCATTGACTTTGCATACATCGCTGCCAAAAATACACTACAGATCCATGTGAAAATATACCAAACAAGTGTCCTTGGCCATGAATATAAAAATACAAATGTTGTTACATGCCAAAGGCTGTCATAGTCACGAACAAGGCCCAGTAGAACCAGTCTCAAAAAATCAAGCTGAGGATATATGTATGCCATGGAGTACAATTTGATCTCCCATGATCACTGGAGTCGTATAGGTACTAGTCCAAATGAAAAAGAAGCAACAACTCAGGAAAGCTGCAACCACATAGTGATGTCTTCAAGTCTTCTACACAATCTGCCAAAGGTGCAAGTCTACATCATGTGAATAAAAGAGTTGAGGTTGAACATAATGAGACATCGTTTGATTATTGGTCATTGGGGTATACCGTTAACAAATGTGAGACAACCTACTGATAATGAAATTATGTATTAAGGAATTGAGTACATTCTTGCAAGTGTGAATAAAGGAGCTGGTGTCGAACACCTAGAGAATCCATTGATCAAGAGACATTGATGTATTCCCAACTGTCAATGGCGAGAGAGTCTACCATTAATGAATGCAAGCCTCAAGGTACTCATAAGACTCTAGGCCTCGTTTCCAGAATAAATGGGCTAATGTCGATGGAAAGAGACCCGCTGAAAGGAGAGAATTAAGGCATCTCTCATCAATTAACACGAGGTACAAAGCAAGAGCTTCATGATTTGGTGGAAATCGAACGAATAAAAAGTTCACGAACCCACGAACCTGTGTGTCTTTCACATGTGCCAAGTTGGTGCAGACTCCCTTCTCTCCAAGGGCTGCACAACCTCCTGGTCTAGGATCTTTCAATATTCTGAGCTGAAATGGCCCTTTGGGTCCCCACTTGGAACCTTCAACGACTAAAACCACAGGTCCTTTTACGAAACTCCACCTGAGTGAACTAGAACCAGGCGCAAGATTCCCCTCCACGTGACCACCGGCTAAAACTTGGGGCTCAACCCTTTGAGCGTTTTGGGACTTCACGTTTTGCGAAGCTGGGTGATAGCTCACCTCCTTTCTCCCGACTCACAAATTTCGAATTCTCCCTATATAATCAACGATCCTTATCTCTCCCACAACTAACGGTTGAGATTTACTTCGCGACTTCGTGTATTAGAAATTTTCACTTCCAATATTCCGATTCATGAAATTGTGAAAGATCCTCGTGACTAATCAGTACACAAATTCTCCAAGATCTAACGGTCTAAAATGGTTCAGTTCCTCCCGCATGGATCTTAACCCTTAATCTTGTCCAGCTTTCAAAATTTCTTCTTCTGAAGGATTTCTCCCACTAAATCCTCCGTACTTGTTCTTCCTTCAAACTTTGAATTCCTCAAAGGGATTTCATTCAACACTTAGTTTATTTCTTGTTCGGTGCACTCCTTGCGACTGACCTCTTCACCGTATTATGAGAAAAACCAGGTTATTTCCCCAACATTTTCTCTAAGTCAAAGAATTCACATACAGACTCCTTGCACTTAATATGCACACTCTTCATACAAAAGTTCCACGCTATCTCTTATGAGCTTCGAGTCAAAAGACTCCCCCCCCACACACACTCCTTGCGTTCAGTATGCACTCCTTTCATAACTTACAGAAGAGAAACACTTGAAACTTATTCAATTATTCATTCACCATGAACTTCATACATTCAAAAAATTCATAACAATAGTAAAACTATAAAATAGTATCAACACTTTACAATTGGATGAATTTTCCTTTGTTCTATTCATTTCGAAAAAACATTATTACAGTTGCTATCTTCTTACAGACACAAAAATGAAAATACTTGTCTAAAGATTGAGAGCACTCTCCTCTCTTCTTCGTTCTATCTAAGTTCTATCACCTTCTACTCTAGTGGTTACCTATAAACTTAATTAAATACAACCTAATGACTAATCAGGGAAAATATCCTACATCTGTAATATTTCACAGTCATGTAAGGATTTACAATCGCTCTGTCATTTCAAACGGTGGCTCGACTTTACATACAACTAATTTTAATTAACGAGAAATTCAAAAAATCTCCACACCGCTACCAAGCTGGTTAAGAGTTGGTTTGGTTCTTTCAATGAATGAAGTGTCGATTTCACTTCCGCATTCACTTTTCTTGATTTGATAGTGATGCTCCTGCATCACAAGTGCAAGCGGTACACGGAAAATACCCTCTGAATAGCATCCAATGATGAAAAACTATTGACAAAGGCTAGGAAACCACCAATAAGGCTAATGGAATCCAAGACATTGCATGAATCCTAATGTGTGAATAGATTTATTGTCGTCAAACACAAGGGAAACCACCCAGTCAACGACCAATGATGAAACGTCGACTATTGGGTTCAGGTTACCTACCAATTATGAAAGTAGGGATAGGGTGCATGATAGGAATAAATTATTATGTGATTCTGAGAAAAACTGAAGGTATGGCTGACATGCAAAGTCAAGAGTTCTGAGGAGTGGCTGACACATGTGGATAGACTTCCTTTGAACAAGAGCATGAGACATATGGTGGACTCTGACAACATAGACCCAATGATAAAATCATGAGATGCAGGAGGCATCAACGAAGTTTTCTGTAGAGACTGGAAGAGTAACCAGTTGGTAGAGAAGACTCTGTAACGAGCTCAGCTTCCTAAGGTCACGCTAAACCCAAAATTATGATGAATGGACTCAAATAAATTTCTTCTCTGTTCAAAGGTGACACTACTACTGCCAATATAAGATAGTACTCCCTTCTCACTCGTCTTTTTTTGTTTTTTCATAACAAATGAATGCTATGATATGGAGGAGGAAACGAGTGTCACAAGTAAGAAAAACTAGTTATAGTAGTGGAACATATGTATGCTCAATGCAGGGAAGCACATGCGGGAGATGGACACTTGGGGGAATGTTCCCTCCTAGGTATAGGGTGTCAAATTGCGAAGGATATAAACAAGGCTCTGCTTGGTTGAGGATGCAAAACTGTTAAGGCAAATGGTTTATAACACAAAGCGAGAAGCAACTATAGACTCAATACTGCATGTAAGGGCATGAGATGCAATCAAAACTTAACGCCAAAAAATGTCCCTTTTTATGTATTTTAGTCTACTTGGTGTGAAAAAGGGATAAACTTGTGCCAAATAGACGTCTTTTCAAAACCATTTTACGAGTGTGAAAAAGACAAGTTCACTCGGTGATCTTTTCACTTTTTGATAACAAGTTGGAAAAGAGATTAACTAAGATTCATGATCTTTCAAATCTAATTTAACGAGTGTGAAAGGGACAAATCACTTGACAATATTTTCGCTTTTTAAGACGAGTCGGAAAAGAGCTTAACTAAGATTCATGATGCTGTTCTAATCAATATGTAATGGGGGAGGCCAAGGCTCTTGTACTGGCCTTCTGTGGAATGTCAGTATTTTACGAATAACTGACATAATCTTGGGAAAACCCAAATCTCTCCATGTCAAGGAGGATAAAGCACTAACTGAGTAGATAGTCCTTGTGATAGATCAGATAATGTCTCTTACTGGAAAAGACATAGGCGGGGGTATTGGATACCCCACAGAATTATCCCAGTCGAAAGTGATCTCCTCAAAACCATGAGGGAGAGGATTTGGTGAAAGAACAACTCTCTCTCATTTAGAAGGTGCAGGATCAGGAATACCGATGATATGAGTGAAGGATTCATAACTCTCTTCAGGGAGAGTAGGATTGACTACATATTGCATTGGTACGGGTACTTCTTCAATTCTAGGTTGAAGAGGATGCAGGATAACAGGGATAAAGGATACATCACCCTCAAGAATGGGGGTGTGATCAAGAGAGGATTGCAACAACGTTACTGTTGTGTCAATAAGAGGAACAAGGTGAGGGGAGACTACAAACGCCTCAGAATCCGAAGGGCCCTTAGGTGAGCCTCATGTTTCTGGTATCCCAGCCATGGATGGACATAAACGAGTAAGATGAATTCCTTCACAAGGCCTGCAAAGGAATTTAGGCTTATGTATGAGGTGTCTGGGCTTCTCAATGCCCCCAGTTTCGTTTAAGACGACCGATGGCATACTATCAACGTGACATGCAAATGTGGGAGAGTCATCTCCTACATGGTTCTCAAAGGTCGGAGATGTGGCATTGATATGACTTGTGGCAACTAAAGTGGTGCCCCCAACATGATTAGCAGCGGACGGGTACAGGTTGTCAACATAACCTGTAGAAGTTGTTGACCCATATCCAACATGACTGGCAGAGGTTGGTGATGGATCTCCAGTATGACTGACAGTGACTGCACTAGCGGTGAATTGCGGCATTTGATGCCAAGGTACAAGGAAAGATTGACTTTGAAACATTGCAGGCCAAGAAAGGTCCTGTTTTACCCCCTATCCTTGTTTAGAAAGGTAGTATCCTTCATTTAATTGATTCAGAGAAGTCTAAATGGGCATCATCACTGAAGTCTGCGAAGAGACGAAAGTATGATAAGGATTATTCGAGTGAGTATCTATGTTTCCCCCTTGTGAAGGGGTTCCATAAAGAGGATAACCCGACTTGTAAAACTGATTCTCCTTGTGAAAGACACCCGAGGATATATGAGGACTCGCCATGGAGAAAGTGTTCAAAGGAACTGACATGACAGACAGAGGATACATGGATGGAGTGTAATAAGTAGAATGAGAACCCATTTGAGTATTGGCCCCTGAAAGAGCATAACTAGGATTGGATTCGTAAGAGGGGAAGTTCCAACCTTCTGTCGTGAAAGCAGGTTGAGGGACATGAATCATATCAAATGAATATGTAGGCATTAGGGCCATGGTCCCCATATCCAATGCTAATATTCATATAAGTGGACCAAGGAGAGGATTGCACAGGTGAAGGCATATCAACAGAAAAATGGCTAGAGGCCCAAGGCGCAGACTGAGTATCATAGTTCTGCATACCATTATAAGAAACAGGAGGATTCATCCCCATGAATGGAGTAGGCATCATGGGGCAGGTAGCGGTAAATGAGGGAGTCAAAGGGATTCTGTTATCCATGATAAAGAGAATTTAGAATAAAATCTTAAGGCCAACTAGTAAGAAAAGAGCACACCAAAATTCAAACGACCAATATGCAAGTAAATGGGGTAAAGTGGCTGAGTGGCCTCCCTCCCTAAAGAAGGTATGTATTGTCTAAGAGGGGCCTGAGACTCCCTGCTAAAGATTGGAGGTAACAAAATCAGTTATAGGGGCCCTCATGGGCTTAACAATCAGTCAGTTAGATCCCCCTGGAGAGGTAATCCTCCATAAAGGCTCTGTGTTTTCAGACCCCTATCTGAACCAGGGTACTTGCAGAATAACACCTACAAGTAACCTATGAGATACCTAAGTCAAGCAACTAATAAACCATTGTATAACTGATGCACAGGTGAGAAGTCATAAGTCTGTATCACCATATGGGTAGGGTAGCAAAGCCTGAAACCTTGAAAGCACCACCTCTCACAGAGGTATGAGCACTAGAAAGATCCCCAGATATGAATAAATCCATAGAAATATCTCTGACGCTAGCTGCGTATCAGGGGGATATCCATTCAAGCAACTTCACGCGACCTCGTGATTAAATCCGGTGTGAGCGGAGCCTCCTGATATTACCAATTATAGATTGGATTTCTCCACTCCCTGACTCAGACACATATGTTGATTTAATTACCTTGGAGAAGTTTACTCACAAAATCCTATTCCAAGGCATTAAATCCTAAGCTAGTTTGTGCACCCTAGAAAATAAAATTGTTACTAATAAATTTTAAATTATTGTGTTGATTTTATGACCATGATTACTAAAAAAGGTATGGTGATGAAATTCATCGTGTTATGACTTTGCAAGAAAGTAAATATGAAAATAATCAAAGTCCTAAATTTAACTTTTAATGTATGATATGCTCCTAAAAGCGATGTGATTTTCAAATTCAACTCTGTGATTCAGAAGTAAAAATGCAATCTTTCACTGTATTCACTAAGCTAATGATAAAAACTCAAAAGACAAAAAATGCCAAGCAATGCAAAATGCCTATTTTTTTTTTTGTATTTTCAATATATCGAAATTGAAAATGCATGGAATGAAAAGTAACTTGATATATAGCCCTACTGTGTATAAAAGAGAGATAACTCAAGC
>JASDQU010031635.1:5702-22258 GCA_032191745.1 Picea mariana | reverse complement strand
TTTCTGATAAGTGTTTTATATATTGTATCTTGAAGTTTATATGCTGATATGTATTCTCATAGTCTGTGAAATTTATGAATGGTTTGAGCATAAGATTGTCTGTGTGGTGTTTTGACCAGAAATGGTGGTTGCATGCTTGTAATGGAAATACCACGTATGGATTATGTTTTATGAATTGCTATTTATATGCTTACTGATCTAAGTCAGACTTCAAGTCTGTTCTCAAGAAATCTATACCCTTATTCGTTTCCAAGAATACCCAGAATAGATCCACATGGCTTATGTTTATAGATAGATTTATATATATGTATATCGATCTAACTTGGACTTCAAGTCTGCTTTTGGGAAATCTATGCCCTTATTCGTCTCCAGGAATACCCAGAATAAATCTCTCCACAAAGATACCCTCTCTTGGAAAACTTACCAAGAACCTGAAAAAAGGATTTGAAGGCACAAGTCTTAGTAATCCTGTATGAGGAAGAATGGGCCTCTCAAAATCTCGAAATAGCCGCGTAGGGATAAGAATCGATTGATGGACGAGATCCTGTCAAAAGATCTATGGCCATTCACGACTGTTAGATTGGAAGAAGAACCAAGGGCGTCAAATGCCTTAACCCTTTTCCTTTATCTTCGTGAGTAGCGAAGAAATCAGGACCGTAGATCCCCAAGGTCCTTGGGAGTATCTGGACCATTGGTTTTTCCACGTCCAGGGAGCAGCGGGAGAGTGCACAGCACAGGATAGATCTGAACCGTCAGATCTTAGTTAGAAAACCCAATAGCCATTGGAGTTGTCAGGAGATGCATGAGGGTTAAGCCTCGTGAATAGAGGCGAATGTCCCGAAAGAGGAGTTGATATCGGGGCTTTGAACTTCAGGATTTCGGAAGTCCTAATGACGAGAGATTGGGACACTCCATGGTGGAAGTCCTAAAATAGATCTGGACTGTCCATCAGTGGAGGACACGTGGCAGAGATCGAGAGTCCATCGGTATTTCGGATACCATGGATTCGAATTGACAGAGGATCTGTGTCACTGGGGGTCGCAAGTTGCGAAATCCCGATAAATGAAACCCTGAATCGGTTTAAGTGTGAATAAGTTTGAGAAAGCCGGGATTTGATAGTGACCATTGATCATCCTAAAAAGATCATAATGGTTGATTGTGGGTAAAGGTCACAGCCGTCCATTTGAGGGACATGTGGCTGCCAGTCGGCGTTTCGGCACCCGGGAAACCAAAGGGCAAGAACCCTTGTCTTCGCAAGTCGCGAAATCATGGTACCAAAAACCCCGATGCACTCTGTGGCAGAAAGGAGGTGTCCTGAAAGGGATCTAGATCATCCATCGGAGGAGACGTGTGGTGAGCGATCAGATTTCGTGGAAAGCTCTGAAATCCCGTGGACCGTTGGATCCAAATCCTCGAGGACCGTTGATCTCCTACATGAATCCCCATATCGGGATTCAGGGATTGGAGTGACAAGAGTTTTGAAGTTGTTGCATCGTGAACTCCCAGTTCACGAAACTCCGAAAATATATGAACCGTTGGATCCAAGACATCAATAGCTGTTGGATCTCATACAAGAACTCGAGTATCGGGTTTCAGGGTTTGAAGAGTCGAAAGACTTGACTCTCTTGCATTTGGAACTCCCGATTACCGAAATCCCGATATGGCCAGGACCATCGGATCAAGGGAGGCTTATAGCCATTGATCTCCCTTTGGAGGGGAACTTCGAAGATTACAGAGTTTTGGGATTTGAAAGGGAGAGGAAGAGACATCGCATCGCGATTCTCCAAATCGCGAAAAGCCGGTAAGTGCTTTGTCGATTTAGCACGTGGTCACGGAATAGGGTCACGTGGAAAAGACCCAAGCGGGGAGCTTGTCACTCGCCAGTCCTTTCGGGGTTGATCATTTCGGCATTTCGGGGTTTGCAGAGTCGAAAGACTCGACTCGCTTATACCGCTGAGTCGTGAAATGTTAAAAGGCACCTAGTTTTTTGGCCTATGACCATGATCAACGATCACACAGAGGTGGGAAAAAAGGAAAATCTAGCTTGTGCTAAGCCCCATAGGATTTCGGGGATTCTGTCCCTCGAGAAGAGGCGAAAAATTTATTATGCTGCAGCGGGTGTGTGACAAAACCTTTCTCAAGAGATGGGGTATTAAATTGGAAGATATACAAATGCTACTAAAAATACTTGAGTATATAAAACAAACTGAGAATGAGATTGTCAGGGAATTCCAGGAGAAGGTTGAGAAATTCCTATATCATATTCCTACAAGCCATCATCCTGGAGACAAGTACCTTGTTTATCTCTATACAAATGCACTCTTAGTGCATTTAGGGTTCCTCCTCAATAAAAGGGGCAGAAAACAATCGATGATTCCTATTGCATGGCCATGTAAATCGAGGGGAATATCTCTTTGTCCAAGAAAAAACACATCTTTTCTCTAGAAACCAAAGTTGATGACCCCAAAGGTACCGCATATACCCTTAGCCTATTAATATTATTTTCCATTGATATCTTTGAAGGAAGGGAAAAAGTCATCGACCAACAGGAGGTTGAGGAGAGAGATCCTAATGAGGGTTTCCAATCCCATGAGGAAGGGCAAGAATTTACTCATGATTCTACTGAGGATAACGAGGACATGGTTGAAGAGCGAGAGCCTGAAGATATCAAACACAATGATGAAGTATTGATGTGTGCTCCTCCCTCTGATGAAGCCATCCATGAGCCTATTCCCCCTGCAGAAGAAGAAGAGGATGAGGTTAGTCACTTTCCTTCTCAAGTTTTTGATGATACCTTGTACTATATTTCAAAAAACAAAGAAAAAAGGGAAGTCTTGGACAAGACAGATCCTCCTTATTATGAAGTCGAAGAGACAAGTCATGAGGACAAGACAATGATGCATTCTCTTCCATTTGATGAAGTTGTCCAAGACCTCAAAGATCCTGCGCAAGAACAAGTAAACATGGTAAGTTATTTTCCTTTCCAATAGTCTGATGATGCTTTATTTTATGATTTGGAAAGTGAAGAAGTGTTGGAGGAGCCCTTAGATGTTTTGAGCCCTTCATGTTATGATAAATTTGATGACTATGTTGATAATATTGATGAATTCATACATGTTGGAAAGCGTAAATGGGATGTCATTGGATATGATGGGGATCCCATTTACGACATTGAGGGTAATTTCCAAAATTTTCCATTACAATTATCATATGAGATTACTAATAAATTTGACATTTGGCAACACGGAGATGATATGGTTACAAATGTTTGATATGAACGATTTTTACAAGGGGAGGTTCGTTAAGGAACAAACTGATAAGGTTTTGGAGTTCAATATAGGAACTAAGTTCGAACCAAGGATGATAAATATAGGAGAAGGTATCACTAAGGTGGAGAAAAGTGAAATATTTGATCTTATCAGACAATTTAAGAATGTTTTTTCCTGGACTTATGATGACTTGAATTCCTACAAGGGTTATTTCATTCAACTTGTCATTCCCCTGGTAGAGGGAGCTAAGCCATTTAGGTAGAAACTAAGGCATATTAACCCAAAGTTTGCAAACCAAATCTAAAAGGTCACTATAGCATTGCCCATTCTAACTGAAAATGTAATCTAACTATCTTGAATTGTGTTGCTATGAATAACCAAATGATTTTAGGAAAGACTGTCTTTGAAATAATTGCACACTAATATAAGGGTCAAAGGATATACAAGGTGAATGACCTGCACCTAAGATATTGTACATGCATTGAAATCACATATGCATTCAACACAAATTGTAAGAAGGAAAGGGAAAGATGTCATTCCCCAAAAGAGGATGAAGAAAATCCATTCTCCCTCACTAATTTCATGGGAACCTTGAAGGAAATCATAGCATCGTTCATTCTCATTGACAATTTACTCATCTACTGTCTAAATTTGTGTTGCTGTGAAAATGAAAATGAGAGAATGAAAATCCACCTTTGAAAAATAGAATACTAATGTAACGATCAAAGAATATATAAACCAAATGATTACACATGATATATAGCTTGGACATGAACATAATAGACACATAGAATTTAAAGTGTGGGAGAAGAAAATGAAAGATGTCATTCTAGAAAGTGTTATTCTTTGGTCATGAATAAAAGTTTCACAAGAAATATACCAGCATCTGATGCCAAATAAACAACTGCCATTGTAATATCCCACTTTTATCCCAACCTATAAAAAAGTTGCTTAAATTGAGCATTATCTTTTATTTCCCCGGGTACAAGTTTTTCCATTCCTAGAGTATCTCTGATAGTCCCAGGTGCAATAATATTGACATGTATATCATAATATGTTCCCCACTCTAATTCCAAAATACCTTGTGATACTATCAACAGTTGCCTGCAAACACAACAAAACTCTGAGATATACCTTTCAAGTCGTTGAAATAATTTTTCTCTCATGTTTATACCAAAAAAGTTACATTTCTTGAATTGGTAATATAGTAGGAGGAGATCATAACATGATGAATGTTTACATAGAAACCCTGGTTGCAGAGACAAGAATTTGATACCATCATGTTGTACAATGCATCACACTTTTGTTCAAAATAACACCAATTTCCAAAGGAGCCTTTCCAACTCCAACTTTCGTTAATTATTGCAATGTTGCACTGCACATTGTAAATGTGCCAACGGAGTTAATGTCCAATACTGCAACCACATAATATAAGTTAGAAACAAGATTAATCTACCAACAACTATATATCTTCATAAATGATTTCATATAAAAAATCCTTCCTAAATATTTAATGACTTTAACATTTCCTAAAATCACTGCTTCCCACCCCAGAGGAAGGTGAAAAGTACATTGAGGTACTCAAATATCTTCATACCTAAGGCAAAAGTTTGAATACAACACCATTTAGGTTGAGAAAAACCATGAAAATCCCAAATTTAGTTGATAACTATCATGAAAATCCCAAATTTAGTTGATAACTATCATGAAAATTGCTATCATTATGAAGGAATTGAGGCACAAAATCTGAAATTAAATTACCTTTAGAGGAACTACAAATTAATGGAACAATCATTGTCAATTATCAGATATACACTGACACAACATAGATGGAGGAAATAAAAACAAAAGATCAAGATGGCATGATCAAATAAATTAAAACTATTACGAATTAAAATATTAATAAAAAAGTAAATTATATAATTAGAAATTAAAAAGAGAGAAAGAATTAAAATAAATGTTAATTATTAAAAATAAATTTAATAATTAAAAATTAGAAAATTAGAAAAATTTTAAAAAAATTATTTATTATTTAAAAAAAATTATGTTATTAAAAAATATAAAATTAAGTAAAAAAAATGATAAAAAATATTAATTATTAAAAAGAAATTATATAATTAAAATTATATAATATAAAAAATTAAATGAATAAAAAAATAAATTTAAGCAAAAAGTGGAAGAGATTGTAAAATAAATATGCCTATTGACCTTCATGAGTGCGCTTTACTATTCTAACGCTCAAACAATTTAAAACTTAATGAATAACTTTACAACATCTCTAAGAAAATGGAAAAAGAGAATCCTGAACGGAATAAAGTCCGCGATGTCTCAATTTCGATCTCATCTTGGGATACTTTTGCCATCTCATTTGAAAGTAACTCTATTAGTCCTTTTAGTGTCCAAATACATCTTTAGCTTGTCTTTGAAAGCGACAAACAATTAATAATATACAATGATATAAAAGTTTACACAATTTATAACATATTATGAGTTAGAAACACACTAAATGGTTCATTAATCAATATGAACTCATTAAACAATTATAAAAATAAAAATAATAAAACATATTTATATGGTTTTCCATTCTCCTATCTCAATTTGCCTTCTCTCATATAACTTTATTCTTGGATAATCTTCAAGATCCTTAAAGATATAAAATCTTATATCATAAAACCATATAACCATATGTAGTCAGACTTATAAATATATTCGTGCTAACCCTTCAAAATAAAATGGTCAGTGAAGGGCACAAAGTGAATACATGGCAATTCCTTTAGTGGAATGGATAGAAATTCAAAATATGAAATCCACTTTTTAAGCCCAACCTAAAATAGAGCTCTCCAAATATAATATTCAAATCAGAGCAAACTCTCCATCCATAAATTAGTTTGGAAACAATATATGTGGAATTCAAAGAAAAATGGATAAAGAGATTATAACATATGCAGAGATGGTTTTTATTGTTGGAATATATAATTCCTACTTATCTAATATGCTTGCTAATATATTGATAAGTAGAGTCAATTTCTACCTGAGTTGTATGATTTTATTCTTAGGAGGTTGTTTGAGAGTTGGATTTGTGAGATCCATGTTTGGTGTGTTGTTGAGATGTTATCTCAACCTCTCCATTTATATTTGGAATAAGTTAGATGTGATAACAATCAATGAGATCAATATAATGAGTCACAAATCATTGTACAAGTATTCATTCATTGATTCAATAATTCAATAAAACTTTGTGTTCACAATCATTTGTCTCTACTCTCCCATTTTATCATGGCATCATAAGGTCTGGGTGTGACTCCCTCACGAGAGTGCTCAAGATCATGCAGAGAGTAGAGTAGTGTGTAATGTGCATCTCACTCGTGATTTCTGCCAATCATTTGTCTCTACTCTCTCATTTTATCTCTTGGCTTTTAGCTCCTAAGAAAGGAGACCGCTATGTCTCAAGACATGTTGCCCCAAGGATTTGTAGGTTCTAAAAACTTGGAAATGATGGCTATTACTAGATACTAGATAGCAAATTTTCCCTTCTCCAAAACGTTCTCCACAATTATTTCATCTTCCAAATGTCAAAACTCTTAACATCCCCGATGAACAAATTTGATAATTACAAGTGTGGACAAAGAGATGAAATGGTGTAAGGATATTTTATTAAGCATTTTGAATGTCTGTCAATATATTTCACCCCGATGACATTCCATGTAAATATATTTGGTGTAAGGATATTTTACTAAACATTTTGAATGTCTGTCAATATATTTCACCTCGATAACATTTCAAGTGCCAATATTATGATCACCTCTAAGAAGTATCATTGTTTAGAATTGACAATATAAATCCATAGGGAAAGGAAAACAAACTATGTTACGTGGAATGCACACATAAGAAACAACTTCCAAAACCAATATCTTTTTATTAATATTCACAAACTCTCAACATTAAAAAGACAAAACCCTAAAAATAGATAAAACCCTAAAAATAGGAGGTGAGGTTGAATGCATGTTGGAGAAAGCATCTCCAAAGCCTATATGTTTGTACAAATATTCATGAATGTTTTAAAAGCCAAAACCCATAACTCAATGGTAACCTTAAAAAATTAAAAAGCCTCAGCTCTAACCTGCAAGGTTAAAGCATACAAATTTTGGCATGAAGAAAGATATACGATTGGTTAATTGAAATGGCTACATGGATAGTGGGACGCTTCACATACGGCTAGTTAATTGAATCACCTAGTTAATTGAAATGGCTATGCGGGTAGTGGGATGCTTCACTGCGTCCAAAGTCTCATTTTACAGTCCACTATGAGGGAGATGTGTAATTCCTTATTAACTAACATAGATTCATCTTAACTTCGGATCTATCATGCACATAGAGACATCAAATAGATATAGATGCAAAAAAAGAAAATAGTAAAAAATTTGAAGAAATGTTTACATTTGGAAGGATTTAATGACACTAGGCCCATGACACATTCAAAGTTAAGATGGATCTACATTTATATCGTAAATGAATCATGTCATGAATCTTTATAACCTAGAAATATATTTATATAATAATGCATGATCATGACATTTATGTTATGATGAGGAGAGTTCAGAGGTGTCCCTGGTGACTCCAGTGCAAATTACAAAGGAAAAGGAACCTGAGAAATCATCTACCCCAAGTCTCGACGCTTCAATTCAAAACCTTATGAAGAGAGACCATAAGGTCTAAAGTGTCTTAGATACTGAGCTACTCAACTTGTCGGGAATCCCAATAGAAAACTTGAGGGATGATTTAGGATCGAGTGACCAGAAAGAGGAAATTACACAGCAAGAAATCCACACTTTGACAATCGATTACCAAGTAAGTACCAAACCTACCCCTGGTTCTTTAGTTTTGGTTGATACCTCACCAGTCGATGAGCAAAAAATGGAGGTCGATCCATCAGGACATATGGAAGAAGTTCAAGAACCCATCCTAGAATAGATACACACAGTCGAGAGCTTGGGAAATACTCTAACCTACGGAGAACAACAAATCCCTGAACTTTTTGATGAGGTCACCGACATACAAGCAATCACCTATGACAGGAAAAGAAAATCCATCATGAAGAGGACCACTAAGAAGAGGAGGCTAATGTTATATAGCTCGATTCTCATCACTACAGAGGAGAAGATCCTCAGCATAGAAAATGCCAAGACGTATGAGCTTATCGGCACAGGGATGGCTATCATGGATGCCACATTGGATAGAGAAAGAAGAGATGAAAAGGAGTTGGTTTTTGTGCTAAAGGAGTTGGAACATAGGTGCCATTTGGAGAAATACTATCAAGACTCAATACAGGCCATGGTGTTCCTAAGAAGTGAGTTCCAGGAAGCTTATACAAAATTCACAAGTGAACGACACCTTTTCACTGCAGGCATAGCCAATTTCCAAGACGATACCCTTATGGTGCTAATGACCTGGAAGGACGTGGAAACGTGGTATGAAGAAGATCATCAAGCAGTAAAAATGATAGATTACATCAGCGCAGTACAAAAGGGTCAGGACGCCGAAGAGCACGATATTCTGGTGCTAAGGGATGGCAACATAGATCGGATTAGGAAAGCAGTTGAATACTCGGTAAAAATGGCTCGAGAACCTGAGCAGGAGATTTAGGAGAAGTGGGCCAAGTTCGAAAAGAGCCGGGAAAAGATTAATCTGGAGATGAAAGGAATTGACCTCCCAGAATTTGTCTCACCTGAAGACTTTTTCAACCTACATGACATAGTCAAGAAACATGCAGAACAAGACTCGGCATAAACATCAGAGATAGAAAAGGTGGTGAGCATGGCGTTAGGTCAAGTACAATAGTTCATTTAGCATTCTATTAAGGCTCGAGCAATTTTGCAGAGGTTGAGTGTTAAAATAATCAAGTACAAAGAACTTGCAGTAGAAGTGAAAGAAATTCATTCAACCCTGATGGACCAGCACAGGTTCTCGTATGCAAACACATGCGAGGAACCCTTCGTCAAATGGTGAGAATATGAGAAGATTCATCCACTTCAGTAAAAATATTTGATGATTCTTAGAGAACAATGAGATTAAAGCACCAAGTGGCGATATTTTGTTTTACTTATCTTGCACTTGTAATAGCTATTTTTAGTTAATGATTCATTATAAATAAGAGGATTGACCTTTTAGCAGGGGTCGATGGTTTTTGGAAAGACCCTCATTTTTGGAATTGTAAAGAACTATTTCTGAACTACCTTAATTGAGAAGTCCTGTTTAGGACCGGAGAAAAATTTATGTTTTTTGTCAAAGGCGTTGTGTGATTGGATTGAGGAGAAATTACTTCCAACTTTATTTCAATAATGGGTGTTGTAAGGAGTAAGAGTTTCTGACTCTATTTATAATTTAGTTGTTTCAATATTTTTTTTAGTTCCTGTCTCTAATGATGAAAGCAAATCATTGTGTTAATGTGTGATTAATGCTATAGCTAAGGAAACTATTTTTCTTTCCATCATCTTATTGCATGCTTGTTTTCTTATGATAATTGTATCTCAGTCAATAATTGGAATACCAACAAGTTAATGTATTAGTACTAAGCTTGTCACAGGTGTAAATATATTTGTCTACATTCTTGAGCACAAGGGTTATCCCAAGCTCATCCTTCTTCAGTAGTTAAGAACCCCCTTTACTAGCTAGTTTATACCAGCACACATATTTTGATCATACCCATATAATAAAAGAAAAGAAAAAAAGAGAACGTTTAAACTGAAGGAGGAACTTTCATAAGAATATATCATGTTAAACACTACGTAAAACCCATCGAGAAATTGGCTAGATCGAAAGATCTAGAGAACCATTCCACCATCAAACACTGTAGAGTCTAATTGGGCCTTCATGGCGGGTTTGGTTCCTTCTATTGAGTTAAAGGGATTTATGACCCCTAAACAAAATTGGCACTAGAAGGAGGGCCTGTGAATGAATGGCTAACAATATTTCTGATATAATATTTCACACAACTTACAGATTAAAAGTAGCCCACATGCATGGCTCGTCATTCTCAAGACAACCCACATACACTGAGTATTGTTGAATCGAGTAACTCACCCCAACAAGAGGAAGAACATATATTCCCATAAACACCTTATTCTCTTCCTCACGAGGAGTTGAACCAGTTTAGAAGAATCACAAGATCTTACACCCGACAAATTGGATCATTACCCTTAGATCTGTTACTTCCTTGTAGAAAACAAGTAAGCATACCAGTGGTTGACACCCCCGACCAGGTTTTTGTTCACACAGTAGAGGACCTGATATATTTTTCCCTCACTGAGATCAAACATCCCCTTAATCTGATCCCCAAAACAGCAGCTGGCAACTACTCTGAGCCTGATGATTTTGAATCTGATGAGGAAGGTTTTAACTCGGATCGCTCAGCTTCTGATTTAGACGACATGGAGGATAACAATGATCATAATGAAGAAAGGGTAAACCTACCTCAAAATAATCAACCATGATTGGAAAGAGATGCTCTGGCAATTCCTGGATGGGTACATAACCTTCCTCTACATCCAGAAAAGTTACTTCCCAAGTTTGACCTTGAAACCTATGGATTGCCTGAAGACCATATTAAAAAGTTCATACTAGTTATTAGACTGATGAATGTCCAACATGAGGACGTAGTATGCATGATTTTTCCCTATAGCTTTGAGAATTCAGCCTCAACGTGGTATTTTAAATTTTCTCTAGGGTCCATAACTAGTTGGACAAAGTTCCAAAAAGATTTTTTAGACAAATTTGTAGAAGAAACCACTATAGGAGCTTTAATGGTTGAATTGTTCGTCACCACCATGAGTTCAAAAGAAAAGGTTAAATACTTCAATCAACGATTTACCATTATCCTGAACAAGTTTCAACCTGAAGCTAAACCCACTCAGGAGTTGCAAATTTAGGTATATGCTAATGCTCTCCCTGTTTCTATTTCCATGTTTGTAAAAAGGGATGAAAAGCACACCCTAGCTGAAAATTTCAAGGAAGCCAAAACAATCGAGTTCCAAATGAAGGGGTGTAAACAGGGCTAGGTCTCACTAGTTAAGAAGGAAGCTCAACCTCCACCCAGGAGAGGACTCTTGTTGAACATACCCCCAGGAAAAAAAACAGAGCAAGGTCCCGAAAAGGGAAGTGGAGACATAGAAGACCTACAACGGATGATAAATAAATTGTCAAATGAAATCGTAGACATGAAAAGAAGTGTCCGGGAAGGGAATCAAGGTCAAAGGCCATATAAATCTTTTTTCAAGAGAAACCCACCTTTCAAAGAAATTCAACCTCCCCCAGCCAACTTAAACATCAACCTGGGAAATGTAGCATCCGACTCTTTCTGTACCTATCATCAAGAGAAACATTATAAAAGAGACTTTCCAAAATGGGTGCATGCCATGAACTTGATGGAGAATCGGTTCCTAGACAAAGTTTCCCTTACCGAACAATCAAGCAACTCAACGGTGAATATTGTTGATCAGGAGGAAGTTGACCCTCCGGAAGAAACACCCATGATGTCGTGGGATCTTGACTTGCCAATGCCTTCCGATGATATATTTAAGGTTCAAGAACCATCCGTTGAGCTTTTGGTTGTGCAAACGCGAAGTAGGGGTCAGTCAGACTCAAATGAACTTACCATTGTCCAAACTTTGAGAGGAAAACAAAAAACCGATCACTCTAAAGAACCTTTTGTCTCCCAAAAAATCCTATAAATATCCATATGCGAGAGTCACCCAAGCTAGACTACAACATAGTGGAAGACTTAAAAATATTGAAGGCTAATGTGTCGGTCATGGAAATGTGTAGAATTCCCTAGGAAAAGGACTTTCTGCCTTGAAATCAATAGAAACCCCTATAACAAGCACTTATCAAGGGGAGGTTCCCTCTCCCAAAGACCTAAAAAATAAACCAAATGTGAATGCTTTCTCTATAGATAAAAAAGGAAAGCCTTTTGTCCCACCATTCCTTTTAATGTTCGAAGTCTTCAATGAAAACCTTCATAATTGTTTAGTTGACTCAGGGGCATCCTCTAATGTTATGCCATTATCTATTTGCAAGAAATTAAACACAGACTCAGTTAGAACTGATAAACACGTTATACAACTGGACAAGACTCAGGAGAATGTTATTGGGGAACTCAAGGACATCATGATCAGAATGGCTACACACCCGAAATTTGTTCAAGTAATTGACATCATTGTAGTGGATATACCAGAAGCTTATGGATTGCTACTTAGTTGATATTGGTCCGAGAAGTTGAATGGATACTTTAGCAGAGAATGGGATCACCTTTGGTTGTCATTAAAGGGACACGCAAACATGATTAGGATCGATAGGGAAAGGTATCTCAAACATACTCTCACTAATTTAGAAGCCTTCAACGAACCCTCGTCGATAGATTTCCTAGTGCTGGGAAACTACTCCTGCGATTCTGATTTCGATAATTTCTCCCCTCTCTCATCTGATGTACCTCTTACTCAAAAATCCTAAATGACTTTTCAAGTAAATCTACTGGTAACAGAGGGAGAAACTCTCTTATGTCAAGAATCTCTGTTGGAAACTACTGACAAAATAGGTGGAGAGGAGGAAGTTAGTAGGCATGGAGAAGCTGATGATTTTCTCTCACAAGTTTGGACCCTGTACTTTGAAGGGTCTAAATTGTAAGAAGGGTTGAGAACGGGATGTATCCTCATTGACATGAAGGGGAAACAAAATTTCCTATGCTGCAAACTAGAATTTGAATGCACTAATAATACTGTCGAGTATGAATCTTTAGTGCAAGGACTAAAGAAATCGATAGACTTAAAAGTTAAAGAACCAAAAAAATTTGGGGACTCTGAAATTATCGTCAGGCAAGTAAATAATATTATACATTGCAACTCTCCCCACCTGAGGAATTATCAACAGGAAGTGCACAGGATAATAGAACTTTCTGGGGCCTTCAATATAGCATTGATTCGCAGGACAAAGAATACTCTTGTTGATTCCCTGGCCACTGCTACCTCAAAGATATCTCCTTTAGAAGAGTATGAAGCCTCCAGGTTCACTATGGAACTACTCTACAAACCATCGGTTCCAAACAATATTTCTAATTGGAAGGTCTTTGAAGGAGATGAACAGATTGTAAACTTCTTGACCAATCAGGAAAATTTTAAACACCTGGCTATTGACGATGAAGTGTTCCAAGATAAATTAGTAGAAACTGATTCCCATGAACAAAAAGGTTAAACGGATCACTCTAGTAAAAAACCAAAGTTTCACACAATACCAAAAAGGGTATCCAATTTGGAGAACCTTTTTTACTTAAGGGAAAGATTTAAAGGGTCAACAAACACAAATACAGGGAGCTCATGTCCCATGTACGAGACTATAAATCTAGGAACCCTGGAAAACCCTAAGAATATAAATCTAGTAAAAACAGTTTCTAAAGAAGAAAGGAAAGCCTATCTCAAACTTTTTAGAGAATATCAATATGTTTTTGCGTGGTCCTACCAAGATCTAAAAACTTATGAAACTCATATTTTTCAGCACACAATCCCATTAAAATCCGGAGTAAAACCATTCCAACAGAAGCTCTGGAAGTACCACCCATATATGGAACCCCTCACATGTCAAGAGTTAAAGAAATTAATAGATGTTAAAATTATCTTTCAAGTTAGACACTCTTCTTGGGTAGAAAATTTGGTTCCTGTCAGGAAAAATTATGGGGAAATCTGCCTGTGTGTGGATTTCAAAAACCTCAATAGAGCATCAGAAAAGGATAAATATCCAGTCCCACCGATGGAACATCTCTTGCAGACCGTGTCTGGTTTTGAAATTTTCTCCCTGTTAGATGATTTTTCAGGTTACAACCAGGTTCTAGTTTCAGAGGAAGACCGATTGAAAACTACCTTCTGAACCAAGTGGGGAACCTTTTCTTAGAAACACATGCCCTTTGGGTTAATTAATGCAGGGGAAACCTTCCATAGGGCCATGGACATAGATTTTTGGGGATTGATCAACAAGTTTGTAGTAGTCTATTTGGAAGACGTCACTGTGTATTCAAAGAATAGAGAAGAACACATCCAACATCTAAACCATATTTTTGAAAGGTGTTGAAAATACGGTATACATTTAAACCCTAAGAAAACTATGGTGTTGAGGAAGGAAAATTAACAGGTCATATTATATCTCAAGCAGGAATTCACATAGACCCAGAATGAATTAAGGCAATAGCTCAGCTTCCCTTACCCCACAACAAAAGGCTATGCAATCCTTCTTTGGGAAAATCAATTTTGTGAGGAAGTTCACCCCCGATTTCGCTGAAACTATCAAACCCTTACACAAAATGATCCGCAAGGATGTTGGATTTAAGTGGGATGGCGAATGAAAAAATTCTTTCAGCAATATTAAGACTGCAATATCTCAAGCTCCAGTGTTGCGAAGTCCCGACTTTAGAAAATATTTTTTCCTCTATACTTTTTCCTCCGACCAATCATTAGTTGCAGTAATGACTCATAAGGATGATGATAACAATGAGGCCCCAATCTCATTTATGAGCACTAATATCCAAGGGGTTGAACTGAATTATCTTGCTATAGACAAGCATGCTTATGCGGTATACAAAGAAGTAAAACATTTCAGATCTTACATCCTAAAAAATCACACCAAAGTAATGGTGCCTCATCCCACATTTCGATCCCTATTCACTCAACAAGAGATGGAGGAAAGAAGAGGAAATTGGATGGAAGTTGTCAAAGAGTTTTATCTAGATATAAAACCTTCCAAACTGGTTAAGGGACATTGATTGTGTAAACTGGTCACTGAAGCCCAAGACCAAGTATATGAATACTCTGGGTGGGTGAATGAATTGGAATTATGGTGTAGTGAAGATTTATAAGTTGCCCCAAGGAAAGAGTCTTGGTATGGAAAACTAATTTATCTCCTTCATCATGGGAATTTCCTAGAAAACCTAAACCCTAAGGAAAGGATAGCTCCTAGACTCAAATCCACACAATATCGCCTCATAAATTTAGTGCTTTTCCATGTAAATTATGACGGGGTACTTTTGAGATGTCTCGAATGTGAAGATGCAGACAAGGTTATAAAGGAGCTACATGATGGTCCTGCAGGTGGAAACTTTGCAGGGAATACCACCTCTCACAAGATACTGAGAGTCATCTATTACTGGCCTACTCTATTTAGAGACGCTCATACATACGCTAGAAACTACAAAACTTGTCAAATAAGCGCGGGGAGGGATAAAAGAGCAGATGTCCCACTCCAACCAGTGGCCATATCCAGACCATTCGAGCAATGGGGGTTAGATGTCATAGGGGATATTACCCCGAGTTATTCAAAACAACATAGATACATACTGACCGCTACAGATTATTTCACGAAATGGGTAGAGGCCATCCCTCTAACTCACGTAAATGAAAAGGTGATAATCCAATTCATAGAACAACAGTTGATGACAAGGTTCAGTATGCCTTCCATTCTTGTTTTTGATAATGTCGCTTACTTTTCTTCCACCCTAGTAATAGATTTTTCTCTAGACAAAGGAATCATGATCCCATATTCTGCAAATTACTATCCACAGGGGAATGGAGTGGAAGAATCAACCAATAAGAACCTAGTAAGGATCTTGAAGAAAACAGTTTTAGACAATCAGAGGAATTGGCATAGTTCGCTTCATAATGGCTTATGGGTCGATATAATAACACCCAACGAATCTATAGGTAAATCCCCATACTTTCTGGTATACAAACAAGAATTCATTCTCCCGAATGAGCTATATCTTCCATCTCTTCATATTGCACAGGGATCTAGAGGACAAACCTCATCGGTTATTCAACAGAGAATTGATACCCTCCTCATGCTGGAAGAATAAAGGGAGAAAGAAAAATCAAAGTTCTTCGCTCATCAACAGATAGTTAAAATATGGTTTGACAAGAATAAGGCTTGAGAGAACAATTTTGAAGTAGGAGATTTAGTCCTGAAATGGGATAGAGAAAATGAACCGAAGGGGAAATGTTCAAAGTTTTAGAATCTATGGCTCAGACCTTTCTAGGTAGTCGAGAAATTTGGGGAAGACATGTATCAGTTGAAAAATATGAGGGGGAAACTCGATGCCCTCCCGATGAATGACCAAGCCCTAAAAAAATATTTTTGTTAATATATATGTATGTGTGTGTGTGTGTGTGTGTGTTTTCATGTTATTCTATGTGTAGGTGCTAGGTAGACTGATTGCAGATTCCATTATTTATGTTTTTCTTTTGTGTGGTATTTTTT
>JASDQU010031633.1:4222-16306 GCA_032191745.1 Picea mariana | reverse complement strand
CGTGACTTCAAATTTTAGTTTAACGAGCGTGAAAGGCCACAAGATCGCTCGACAATCTTTTCATTTTTAAAGGGTCTGAAAAGGGCTTAAAAGGAGTCCCATTATTTTTTGGGAGTCCTGAGGGTGAGACAAAGAGTGAAAAAGACTCATGCAAATGAGGCTCAAACTCATATTCAGGAAAGACTATATGGACTTCTGAGCCTACAGTGGTTTTAGAAATGGCATGGACACCATAATGCAACCAGGACCTACCTAGGGCATCCATGTTCTGGTAAGATCTACCACCAAGTTGTGACACTTCTAGAGCAGATATGATAGTTTCGTGTCACAACCGGATGGGATCGATCCTATAGCAGAAGAAAAAGACAACGAGATGCAAAATTTGGGGTGATAACCTAACCTATATGCTCAAGTTGATTTTTGAATTTTTTTTTTTTTATGGACCGTCAATATTTTTTCGAAACTCAAAAAACAATGTCCCAATACTTGATCAAATCCCTCCCATATAACTCCTAGATCACTCTAAATGGTTTTTGGTATAAAGAAATTGATAATGGAGGCCAAAAAAGTGACAAAAAGAGGCCAAAAAGTCTATAAATAGAGCTCATTATCACCATTGTTGATTTGGAAATTGACTCTGGAGCCAAAAGACCCCTGTTGCCAAAAATAGTGATTCCGGGAGCTACAGTGGATGAAACGAACTTCTGCTTGGACCAAGTAAGTACAAACTCCCTTATCTAGCTAGTCAATACTTCAATTTAGTCATTTAGTTTATTTTTTGGGTGGGCGTCGACCTTAAAAAGGTCGACCCTAGGTACACGCGGGCTGTCTCTGGACAGGCCGCGTGTACACTCGGGCAGAGTAAATTCTGCTCGCGTGTACACGCGACTATCACCTCTACAGCCCACGTGTACCCCCCTTTTATGATGAAAAATAAAACTAAAAGGAAGTATTGACCCTCCTTTACCTTGTTGTGTTGGCAGGATGTATGTCTAGTGGAGGGAAAGGGAGCATGAGGCAATCAGTGAGTTGGTTGCTGCAGATCTGAATGTTGTGGCCGTGTTAATGCAATGCGGTTTATTCAAATTCTTTCTATGTCCGTTTATGCACGCACAACCAAGGCTACTGAATGCCTTGATTGATTATTGGCATTCTGATGCAGAGGCATTTATGCTAGAAGGGCAATCACTAGTGCCCACCATCGAGGATATTTATTTTTTGACTGGCCTCTCAAGGAGAGGGGAACCGATCAACTTCTATACTTTTCCTGCGGGGCCGAGCAAGATATCGGAATTGATAGCTAAGCACTGTGAGGCTGGGACTAACCGTGTGGGCTCCCAGGTACCCATTAGCAATATTACTAACTTAGCGCTGTAGACTATCTTGTTACTGATTGGGCGGATTACCGGCTCAACAACCGTGCATCAGGATTCGTGTGCATAGATGAACTGTGACATTTAGTGCATGAATGCACAAATTTTTGATTGGAGTACCACACTGCTGGAGTGCATGAAGAGGCAATTGATAGATTGCTGACAGCGGACACAGAGGAAATTCGGGTTCAGGACCATCTTGTGTTTGTTCTTTTTTGAGAGAGTTCCAAGTTTCAGTCCTCGGGTTGTAGTACGAGGACATCAGGCTTCTTTCCCTGCAGTGTGTAGATGGGCAGTATTACTGCCGCGACAGGGTGGTGGAAGGACCATTGAGTCCTTCGATCATGATTTCTTTGCTTGGCTGTCACGACAGATCCCTGTTATCGAGGACTACCCATATGCAGGGATAGATTTCTCTAGAGATCCTGAGATACCCATGCCTCCTGGTGAGGAGCGAGGGGAGATGGGTAAGTCTCCACCTTTGTAGTTTTTTTGTTTGCATATGTAATTTTCATGTCTTTTTGTTATATATATCATTTTTTGTATGCCAGAGTATTTGACGGGTAAACGCTTATTGCATGCAGATGTGGGACCCGTGCGACCTGTCGACTATGCACGGAATAGGCGTCGTCCATGGCCAGAAGCCGCGACTGCCACCGCTGGGGGAGCAACAGTAGCAGAGAACCTTCCAGCCGGAGAGGTCGAGAGGGTCCTTAGACGAGTTGAGCCGAACTTCATTGCACTCACTCGCACAGTCCCGATGGCAGAGATAGAGGACCTGCCACCATCCATGCAGCCTCATGTTGTGGGGGCACCTCGAACATGGGTCTGATTGTTTAGGTGTTTGGCCCGTGATGTGATGATTATAACAGGGCCCATCAGCCCTAAACAGATTTAGACTTTTTATGTGCCACGAGCACCTACTTGTATATATTTTTTGAGGGCATAAGCCCGGTGACTCGTTACTATTTCCATTTTTGAGGCGCTTGCGTCCATCTATGTACTCTGGTTATTTTAGGATGTTTATATATGGTTTTTATATTTTTTGTTTCTTATGGGTTATGTGTGCAAAAATGTATTTACATGTTTATGTCCATGTTCTTTCTATATGTGGGCAAGATGCCAATCTAAAATTTGATTAGCTAGAGTATCTGTAATTTGGTTTAATCTCCTAGGAATATGAAAATATGTAATATAATCAAAGTTTCGTTCTAAGAGACGTACCCTAAGGAATTGTCAGTGTAAAGTTGGATCATGAACTCAGTATACTTTGTTTAGCTGCGACACAACTAGTTGAGCATCGAGATAGACCCAGAGATGAGAGATACCCAATGACAAGGCATCACGAAGCAACTCAATAACTACACTATACTCGGTGACATTATTTGTGGTGTCACCTAAGCATATACCTCCGGAAGATAACAACTGAACCTGAGGTGTAAAGATTACCCAGGCTGCGGATGCAAGCCTCCACGTGTGTCAACTAGCACCGTCTGCATACCCAACAAACACCTCAGACTCACTTGACATTTGCCATATTGACGAAAGATAACATCAATGACACATTCATAACACTTTAAAAGGAACTTAAAAAGTAATAGTACAAAGACTATACATATGTTACAAAACGTTACCCACAGTGACCTGTCTATGAGTAATACTTCTTGAGGTAGAGCCCATTTCTAGGCTCCGCCAAAGCATTCCCTTCAAAATCAACCAAACGATAAGCACCCTTTTTTAATACCTCTTTTATAATGAAGGGTCTGAACCACATGGGTTTAAACTTTCCTTCCCCCAGGGGGTCCTTGTCTTGGTCGTAGACCAGGACAAGGTCACCTTCAGAGAAAATATGAGGACGAACGGACCTATCATATTGACACTTGAACTTATGTTTATGATCCTCGTTGGCCAGGGCCGCATCGCGATTCTACTCATCAAGCTGCTCAAGGTGTACTAACCGTTCTTCAAGCGGAGAAGTGTCTGGCAATAACTGTACTGCCAATTTCAAAGATGGGATTTGACATTCGATGGGCAAGACTGCCTCCAGCCCGTAAACGAGTTGAAAAGGTGAGAAACTGGTTGCAGTCTTAACAGATGTTCGGTAAGTCCATAATGCCGAGTATAACATCAAATGCCAATTTGACTTGGCTGAGTTGATAGTTCACTATAGAATAGTCTTAAGAGTTTTGTTTACAACTTCCACCTGCCCATTGGCTTAGGGGTAGTAAGGTGATGAATGTTCCTGCCGTAACCCAAGCTTTGATGTTAATTCGGTCATCATTTGGTTCTGAAAGTGACTGCCATGGTCAGTGAAAATATCTCTTGGGACGTCGAACCGTGCTATGATCTGGTTGAATAAAAAGAGAGTCGCAGTCTCTCCATCATCTTTAAACATTGGCATAGCTTCGACCCACTTCGTGCAGTAGTCGACAGCTACAATGATATAGCGGTGCCCCCTTGATGACGGGGGGTTGCATGTAGTGTAATCAATCCCCCACTTAGTGAAGGGACCAACTATGATGACAAGAAACATAGGAGCGGGATGTTCCCTCATCTTTCGAGAGAAGATTTGACACGGATGGCACTTCTTGACCGATTCGATACAATCTTTGATAAGTGTCGGCCAGAAGTAACCTTCTCGTAGAATCTTTTGGGTTGTTTCCAACCCAGATAAATGACCACCACAAGCTCTAGTGTGGCAATCATTGAGCACTATGATGGCCTCCTCATGAGTGAGACATCGATGCAAGATGCAATCTACACCTCTCCGATACAACGTATCCTCGAGTATGAGATAATTCTTAGCCTGATGGCGTATTCATCGACGCTCGTCATGAGAAGCAGAGGTGGGGCACTTCAAAGTCTGGAGATAGATAAGTATATCTCCATACTAGGGGTCTGAAGATGCAATCAAAAACATATCCCCTCAGATAGGTGATTCCTCAGGCACAACGTCACCTGACTCAACCAGAAGTTCTGAAATAAGCTCTGCGAAGACCAATGACTTCTTGGACTTTGCTGAAACAAAGTCTAAGTCAAATTCTTGGAGGATGACTATCCATCTACTGATTTTTCCGCCTATAACTCGTCGTGTCAACATGTACTAGAATGGATTCATGATAGCAATGACGGTGGTCTTGCGAAACAGAACATAGTGACGGAACCATTGAACAGCATGAACTACTGCCAATGCAATTTTTTCAATATGAGAATAATTGAGTTCCAGTCCTACGAGGCCTCGGCTCAGGTAATAGATCATGTATTCTGAAAACAAATCGTCTTCCTGAACTAAAACCATGCCTATGGTTGACTCTGCAGCAACCAGATATAATAAGAAATCTTTGTTATAGTTAGGTGGTTGTAGCAGAGGTGCGATTTTGAGGGCATGTTTTAATGCGTCGAAAGAGCGTTGAGCGACTTTGTCCCAGAAAAAAGGAATGTCTTTCTTTAGTAAACGCATAAATCCCTTGGTGATTTCGGCATAGTTGGCGATGAAGCATCATAAGAAGTTTGCCTTGCCTTGTAGACTCTGAAGTTGTAAGATTGTGCGTGGGGGGGGCAACTGGATTATTGCCTCCACCTTAAGAGGATCAACCATGATCTCTGTGGTTGATACAATGAAACCTAACAAACATCTTGACGTTACGCAGAAGCTTCACTTGTTGGGATTCAAGCGAATCCTGAAGTAGTGACAGCGTTCAAAGATTAGTCTAAGGTGCATGGGATGATCCGTTCGCTTGCGAGAGCATGATGCTAAATCATCTAGATAGGCCTCGACTATATGCTTGAGGTCATGAAACGCAAAAGACATGGCCTGCTGGAATGTGGCTCCATCATTTTTAAGGCCAAAAGGCATCTTACGATATGCGAATGTACCCCACGGACAAATGAAATTTGTTTTGTGTTGGTCTTCAGGTTTGATTTGGATTTGATTATATCCCGAAAAACCATCCATGAACGAAAAGGCTTCACAACCAACACATTCATCAATGATCTGGTCAATGAATGGTGTTGGAAAATTATCTTTGGGACACGCCTTGTTCAAATCACGGAAATCGGTACATACACGAATCATGCCTTATTTTTTATTGACCAGCACAGGGTTTGACACCCATTGAGTCAAATGAATAGGATAAATGAAACCTATCTTTAGCAATTTCTCAACCTCAATCTTGATGGCTACTTCTTTCTTAGTATTAACTGGACGAAGTTTTTTTCGAACAGGCTTGGCATCAGGATACGTTTTGATTTCATGTTCAACTATTTTCGGATCGATACCTGGCATTTCCTCATAAGACCAGGCAAAAACGTCACGGAATTCTTTGAAAAGATCCGTGTAAATTTGAATCTCTTCGGGGGAGAAATCCGCTTCGATAAAGACATTCTCCACAATGCCAGGGTTTCGGGAGATATTGATAGGTATAGTTTCAACGATAGTTGCCATATTGCCCTCAGCATAAATTTCCTGTGTAGCTAAGAGATTAATAAGACATGGCTGATCTCCCGTCATGGTAACAGTGAATTCTCCTGCCTCGAGTAAGATTAACTCTGGGAGGAAATATGATCTGTGATGAAGATCTTCCCAAGGTTTGTCTGGACTAGTCATTGCTTCGATTATTGCAGCGTCAGAAGGCAAGACTAAGTCTAATGAATCGATGTTAGCGAGAGAACCCTGAGCCCAAATAGGCTTTAGAAGTGGATCCAACTCTTGTGCCGGAGTCGGATCAGGGTTAGATGAGGCTTGCTGGACTAAAGAGTACGCTACCTCAATGGCCGACAAGGGCACGTCCATGCCGGGGTGCCCTGCCTCATCCATCGTGGCTGATGGGGAAGGAAGAATCCAAGGATCCTCAAAGTAAGTTGTGTGGAACGACGAAACTTGAAAAATCTCAACCTTATGGTGATTAGATATAAACTTGACATCGTCATGAGGAGGTGGGTAATCGAAGGTACCGATCAAGGACAGGCACAAACCAACTCCTACGTTAAGGACACCTGGTTGAGGATTATCAATCAAGGGAACCGTGGATGCCCCCAAAGCTGGGTCAAGTCTGGAGAAAGACTGTTGATCAATGGTCACTATCTGACCCTCGTGTGGAAACAACAAGACTCGGAAAACTGTAGCAACCACAGATTGCATAGCATAAGTCCAACTCCATCTTAACAAGAGGTTATAGTCGAGGGGAGCATCGACTACCTCAACTTCGACACACATGGTTTTCCCTCCTAACTGTACAGGGAAAGAAGGAATGATGCCATGTGGTCGGAAAGAACGACCGTCGAATGCAGTGAGGAGAGTGGGTGATGGAGACAACGCGGGCTTGCCAATGGCCTTCCAACATGCTAATGACATAACGCATGTCGAGGTGCCCTCGTCGACCACCGTGCGGAAGATATTTCATGTAAAAAATTTTGTGGGATGAGCCACTACTATTTGAAATGCTACATGGTAAGGCAGACGAGGTTTTAAGTCGGTTGTATCTAACATGATGGTACCCAGATTACAAGTCTCAGTAGATCCCAAAGTGGTTAACAAGGCTTTCCTCTGAGCAGGGCAGCTTTGGAGGACCTCCAAAGCTGACATCGCACAAGGGGTTTGTGATAAATCCTCCACCACAGAGTAATTCTAGGTGGCCCTTGCATTTGGGTTGTGAGAAGCTTTCTTAAATGCACCCTTTGTAATGCATGTCATTTTTTCTCCCAACGTCTTATCGATCTGTAGAGGAAGAGATGGGAGATCAACTTCTTTACCCTTCTCAGAAGCGCTTGGTTTACTATTTTTGTGCGCTCTAGTCGTTATGAAAGCATCACCCCTAACCATATATACGTTCGTGGATGAGGGATTGTTTGGAGGAGGGCAGGTTTCTTGGCTGCCCCCTTCTGTAGTTGTAGAGGCTTGAGTTAAATTTTGCCCATGTTGAAAGGGATTAGTCAACACTGCTTGTTGTTGCTATGTGACAAACTTATGGGCCTCTGCAAGTCAAGGACAAAGATGGGTCAGGTGGTCTTCCACACACAAGTTGCATGGATACCTCGCCTTTCGTTTTTATGTGGTGTCCCCGCCAGCATTATCAATGGGTTTTTTAATCCCCCTTACCCTTCTTTCATTGTTTTTTTTCCCTTCATGCTGTTGGGTGGCCTTTGGGTTAGTCGACTGCACGGAGTGTACATCTGACATTTGAGTAGGGGGAGCAGCCAAAGAAGTAGTTTGGATGGCCGCTGTGTGTTGTATAGATAACTGTTGCAACTGTTTTGTCAATTGCTCAGCGGGCTTGGTTTGTGCTGAACCAACAATACCATCGGCATGTGGTCCAACTCTCTATCTAGTTTTATCCAGTATCGAACATGGCGCATCTAGCAAGATGTTGTATAATAAACCAGACTGAGAATAGATGAGCTCAAACTATTGAGCCCTCATGATGGCATCTTCTTCGGAGAAAACTCTGGAAGTCGCGACGTCTTTGGATAATTGTGGGACCAAAGACTTAAGGAACCACTCAAGCAGGAATGCTGGTGGGACTGGTACTTTGATTAGACTCTTCCGGCATCTCCACTCTCGGATATGATCAGAGTTATGGTCTGTTGTTGTCTATTAGAAATTGGCGAGCATCTCTGTGCCAACATCGTATCTCACAGGTAACTGGAAATGGTTAAGGAAGGCCATCGCCAATTCGCCAAAAGAAGAGTATCTTGAGCGATCGAGCTCGATGTACCATTTCGCCGCACTCCCGATAAGAGTGCATTGAAACAATCACAACTGTATGGAGTCATCTTTNTCCCGATAAGAGTGCGTTGAAACAATCACAACTGAACGGAGTCATCTTTCAATGAGTTAGATGAACACCAAAGATGGAAGGTAGTCACATGATCACCTGGATCTTCATTAGGCTTGGCCTCAAACTTTGGAATGTCCGAAGGCAACTTCATTGGCATAGGAGGCCAACGTGGATCATGACAAATAGGATCATTTAACAACCTTGTCAAATCTGGCAACTGTAAAGTCGCCAGGAATGGTAGTTTGGGTTGTTGTTGATAACCTGGGAAAAAGGGTCCTAGAGTTTGACTAGCACCAGGTTGCCAGGAAAAGTTTGGCTGCTGGCTCGAATTCTGGTAGAAACCATGGCCCTGACCAGCGTAAGGATTTTGGATCTGTGGAGACATCATCGGCTGATTTCCCATAAAGGACATAGGGTGTTGGGCATGCATCATGTTCGAAGGACTTTGGGAAGGATTACCCCAGGCCGGTCCTGATGGGAGAGGCATAGTAGTCTATCCAGGGTTCCATGGACTATGGAAAGAATTACCCCAGAATGGCATTCCATAGGAAGGAATGGATCCTTGTCCTAAGTTCCAAGGTCCTGCTATATGTGCCCCTTGCACAGGAATAGTACCCTGCGCAGGAGTAGACTGTCCAAAAATGGGATTTCCCCCAGACGGGAAAGCGGTGGATGAAAAAGTGTTGTTACCAAACGTCTCGTTCCAAACAAATAGTGTCGAACCTATTGGCATACTATGCGCAGGTGTTCCTTGACTCCCTGCTCCAAATAAACTAGTGTGTGTAGGCTGCCCGGCGGACTGCTGATGCGGACCACCAAGCGAAGGGAACGAAGGAGGGATATGACCTCTAGCGTAAGGAAAAGCGTTAAAAGGGACAAGAGTGCCCCCAAGTTGACCTTGCAGAGGAGCGTTAGAGCTCCCTGCCCCCAGACCCAAAGTATGTAAAGTGGAGTAGGTTAGTGAAGGACTTGTACCTGAACTAGGCATACCGTATGAGAACGGAGGGCCTGTCACACTAGGTGTGAAGGGGGTTGTGGCCACCACCATAGATGGGTTCAGTCCACTGTGCGATGTAGTTGCAGCTGAAACCATGGTGGCTCATACCGACGATAGTAAGTTAGGAGATGATTCTCCTGTGGTAGCAACTGTGGTGGGAATTGAAGAATTCCCAGAAGAAGTAACAACGTTTGTTTCCATAGTTGTGTGAGGCATTGTCTGGCGTTCGTGAAATTGGATTGGTACAATGACCAGTGGCCAGATATCAGTGGTTGGGGTTTCAACTGAGCCAAGAGTGGCGGTTGATTCCTTCGGGAGTTGTTCGGGTACAAAGGTTTGTAACCCAGTCGCTTCGAAAGACCCTTGTTGGTCCAGCTTCCGCCTTAATGGTGGCGGGGGTGGCTCCAGTGTAACCGGCGGTAGGCCCAGAAGCCTTCGTAACCGACGGAGCTCGAGATCCTCCACTGTGTGAGAATATCCAAGACACGCTAAGGTATTCTACATGGTCAAAAGTAACACACACTAAAAAGAAGCCCCTAAGAGATAAGACACGCAATCACTAAACTATTTGGAAGAACAGTTACAACAACCAACACTAGAACAACTTACCGGTGCAAGTGAAAATTGAATACGGAAGCACCCTCTGGGTATACTTTATAAAGTGTGGCCCGATGTCTATCCTAGGTACCGTGGTATACCCCCGCAGTCACCCGTGTATGTCCCTAAAAAGATTGGCAACTAGGTTGCCAGCACGTGAACAGTCACCAGGAAGGTACAGTCGAAAGTCGGGTAGACCACAATGAGCAGGGTATCAAGCCTAAAACATGTCAAGGGTATCGAGAGCAAATGGTCCAGAAGACAACTGAGGACCTCGAATGGATTCAAGACCCATGAAGCCCCGTGGAAAATGCAAACGACGGAATCCCAAAACAAGCCCTCGATATGTGTTCTCCACTACGATTGCTCTGGCTTTGGAGGGGTTATCTCCGCTACCTTTCCACACGCGACCTCGTGTTTATCCCCTGTGTTAGAGGGGGGTCCCGGATAACTTCCACGAAACTAGACTTAGAAACTCCCTACCTCAGACTCTAATGTTTGGTTTTGAGTGGCCGTGAAGAGTTTCCTCTCCAACCTAATTCAAGGCCCTAATCCTGAACTAGTTTGTGAACCCTACAAACATAAAAGTCTAGTAGATTTTAAGATTAGCATTGCATTTAAGGCTTTTTATTACATCAAGGGGTATGAAGGTGAAACTGATGATGTGTAAAGACGAAAGAAAAAATGAATCAGAGTGCTAGTAACGCAAAAACAAGAAAATACCAACAAGAAAAAAACCAATAAAACAAATTTTGGCTTAAAGAGAAAATCGCAAAGAATCAGAGTAAAGAATCACACAATGGCAATAAAAAAACAAATACTCTCACGCTTGTCTAAAAACCATAATTTTTTTTTTTTTTTTGTCAACTATCAACTGAGAAAAAGCAGGCTAAGGGTAAGATGACCTAACCTACTAACTGTTCAAACCTGGACTCAAACACCTGACAGGAATACTTCTCATCAAAGGAGGGGACGACTGCCCCACCCTGAACAAAAAATAGCCTGTCAAGCACACTACTTTCACTAAAACAGCACGCGTGCAAACACGTGCTGAGTAGATACAGAAAGCGTGTACACGTGGGCTGACCTTGTACAGGCCACATGTATGTCTAAATTCTAAGACAAAAATGAAAACAGGCAGTCCAGATCAGGAAGAGGCCTCTGGTATTGATAACTAGGGGCCCTTGAAGGCTTGGATGCTATTTCTAACAGAAAAGAAAAATAATGCAAGGAATAATAAGGCGAAAAAAAGCAATCTGAGATAGGATTGTGAACCAGCAAGACTCAGACAGGATTCCAGAAAACCCCCTGAGAATATATAATTCTGACAGGGAAGAGGAGGACGGCCTCTAAAGTTCTCTGAACTCCTACACGCTACTGCTATCTCTACAGCTAGCATTCACACGTGGGCTGTAAGAGGATAGGGCGCGGGTACATGCATACAGTCCTTCTACAGGCCGCGTGTACCTCTATGTGTCCCGACAACTACCGTCAAGCAAAATTCAGGGAAAACTGGTATGAAGAACCAGGCTCCTTGCTAGCTCAGAGCTTACAGAAAAAGACATGCAAAGAAAAACAGAAAACCTAATCTTTAAACTACCCAAAAACTTTAAATAAATCCAGAAACCCTAAAGAGTATTATCCCCAATATGGTCGCCAATTCTGTTATTGGGAAAAACACCCTATAGACTTGCAAACTAGGGTCGGACTTGCATGCAGATTTTGACCCAAAAGAAACTACTTTTTAACCTACAACCCAAGATTTAAACCCCTCTTTCACAGTAAATGCATGGAAAAGGATCACCAACCTTATTACCAGCGTTCGATGTAGATCCTCCGTTGTGCTTTGACCACTTGCTTGTGTTACTCCTTCCACAGATTACCTACACTCAAGACAAACTACAACTATGCATGCATGCTACTTCTATACTCAAGGGTTAGAAATCAAACATAAATTCATCAAATCATAGACAATTCATACATTGGGACAGGAAAAGTATTCTTTTTATTACTGAAAATGAATCAACTTACAATCAAAGATGAGACCAGCCACTGCTCCTTGAACCTGATCCTGGGCTCCTCTTCTTTTGTCCTTCAACTGCTTTGCGTTAAATCTCCTTTGGCATGAGGAAAGGTTAAAGGGTTGGGACAATGGATTACGTAAATGGGCAGAGTTTCTTCGCTATATTTTTTCCTCCTCCAAATGGTACCTCTACCCCTTCTTTTATAGGCTAGAAGGAGATAGAGTTTTGGATGAACCCTCGGCCATGCATGGCCGAGAGTTTCAGTTAACTGACCCATAGCTTTTTGTTCCATCGAAAACTTTCCTTTTCTGTGCTTT
>JASDQU010031632.1:7441-20811 GCA_032191745.1 Picea mariana | reverse complement strand
AAAGTGCCTTCAGAGCCTCATTGTAATCATCTTCTTGCGAATGTGAGTAGCCGTCACATCTCTTCTCAGAGATAAGCTGCCACCATTCTAGCGAGTCTTTCACTCTGTATTTTTACAGTCTCTGTACATTTATTTCATTAATAGAAATCATGTATTACTGTATCTCTGTGTTTATGGTTGCATCTATGATACATTTCTGTTATATTATTGAATATCTGCGATATCTCTGTGCATTTCTTTATTATATCTCCGATCTCATTTCGTGCCGAAAATAATCCGGATCATATTCCCTCATGGAATTCTTTGATCAGTTCTTGGTCTTGATTTTCATTGATGCATCTCAATAGTATACCATCAAAATTTATTCTGAAAAATATGTTAGCAACCAACATGTATTGGTTCACCTTCATCTTCAATGTCCTTCACTCCTTGGGATTCATTGTGACAGGAAATTGCCCGGACCTTAAGTAGAATACAATATCTGTGTACCATTATGAATCAGCTAATGGTTCTCCAAATGAGATTGAAATCATCCCATCAACCGAGTCCCCATTCACGATGAGTTTGCATAAAATTTTTCCCTTGATTGTCTTTAAAGGTTTGATCTCGATATCATATTCTTGTATTTTTTCAAACTAGTTAGCCCATTTTCCTTCTCTCAACTGTTGATTTAGAAGCATCTTCACTGGTGATGAGGGAACATAAGCTATAACATGGGATTTTAATATATACGTCCAAAATTGCGCGACTACTTTTACAAGAGCCAAGGCTTGTTTCTCGAGTTATGAATACCTCAACTCATAGTCATGTAGGGTTTTTCTCATAAAAATGATCGAAAGTTCTTCTCTGTTATTATTTTTTTGAGTGAGAACGGATGCAACAATTTCCTCTGTAGCAAATGAATAGAGGATGAAGTCTCTTTGGAAGTTTAGACTGATGAGGTCAGGAGCGGTGAAGATTGCTCCTTTTATATTGTTGAACGCTTCCTGGGTATCTGTTGTCCATTCAAATCTCTTCTCCTTTTTCAGCAATAGATTGATCAACTTTACGATGCTTGCATAGTCAAGAACAAATCTTCACACAAAATTGTTTTTCCAAAGAATGACTAGAATCCCTTCCTATATGTTGGGGGGTTGAGCTCTTTTATTTCTTTAACTCTTTAAGGATCTATGTAAATCCCTTCCTTGAATGCAATATGGCCCAAAAACTTTCCTAGAGTCACAACGAACAAGCATTTCTTTGGATTCAGATAAATGTCGTATAATATACATCTTTCAAAAACCTTTCTTAATTGATGGATATGATCCTCCCTTTTGTTTGAATGCACCATCAAGTCATCTTGATAGTCTTCCATAAACTTTCCTATCAACCCGCTGAACGCATGATCCATGTCCCTTTGGAATGTGGCTCCAACATTCTTCAAACCGAAGGGCATTCTAGCATACACATATGTCTCCTGTGTTGTGATAAATGTTGTATTTTCTCTATCTTCCTCAGCCACCAAAACCTGGTTATATACTGAGAATCCATCCAACATGGACACGCAAGCTAATCCACTAACTTGATGTAGAAGAAAATCCATGTTAGGCAAAGGGAAATTATATTTTATGCTTTCTTTGTTAAGATCTTTGAAGTCAACACACATTTGGATTTCCTCGGTATTTTTCCTTACAATCACTGGATTTGAAATCCAGTATGAATGTATGATGGGATAAATTATCCCTTCTTCAACTTCTCCAATTCGATTGTTACCAGAGGTTTTAGCTTGGGATTCATCATCCTTATTTTTTGTTTCACTGGTTTCTCTTCTTCCCTCAGAGGAATGATATGCTAGAATATAGTTTTATCATAGGCTTTAAAATCATCATAGGTCCAATCGAACACATCAATATATTATTTTAATAAGGAAACATATTGATCAAAATCTTCAATGGTGCAATCAACTCCCAAGTTTACATATTTCGGGGACTTGTCCGTTCCAATATCGACTTTTCTCGTTTCTTGCACCTTTTGAACTGAAACTTCTTAAAGGATATTCTTGGCATGATAACCTTTTGTAAACAAAGATTCAACTTTTATATAGTATTTTTGGATGATAGACGAGCTATTGTCTTCTTCATCATCATCGTTTAACAAAAAGTTTTCCAACTGTTCATCGTTCTCAAACACTTGTAAGTACTCAAAATTATCAAGCATGGACGGTCTAAAATATCTTTCTACCTGGAAAGATGTTTTTCTTTGGACATCATCTAGGTTTGCTAATGAGGCCACCAAGGCTAGTGAATTGGCCTTGTGATTCTTGTCCCTTGTAATGAAAGCAATGTTGAAGGAGCTGGAAAATTCTATCAATTCATTAACTCTTTTGAAATAGAGATTGAGTCTTTCCTTTTTGATTTTATACCTTTGGGTAACCTGATTGATGACCAACTCTAAGTTTCCAGTCACAACGAGATGTTATATTTTCATTTCTTGTGCAAGGATCATCCCCTGGATCATAGCTTCATATTCTTCCTCTTTATTTTTGCATGAAGACTCCATCCTCACAGCGTGGGGATGCACAATCTTATTTGGACTCAAAATAATAATTCCAACTCCGTTCCTAGATTTAGAACATGCTCCATCGAATCAAATCCTCGAGTAGCCTTCAAACAAACATTCTTGGCCCCCCAAGCCTTGAACTCGCTCTAGGATTCCATTGTGCTCCATGTCCAGGATAACATAGTTTCCAATCCTGACATCTATATAATCTTCCATTAATTCATTGTCCTTCTTCTTAAAGGAGAAGGGTTTTCTGGGATCACGAGGTGTTTAATCATCGCTCCCTCCTTTCCTAGTAGCATCATACAACTTCCATCATTCATTATATATCCATAGATGATGGATGTCCAGTTTCTTCCCAACACAACCCCATATGTTGGAGGAAGGTCTACCACAATAATATTGAAAATTGTAATGATATGGGGGGTTGTTGTAATCCAAGCATAAAAGTCCTTTATTTATCCATACACTATAACTTTTCTAGAATCAATTGCATATATTCTCTCATTGGTTTGATAATACTTAGTGCAACTCATGCCCAATGCCTCCATGACCGCAAGTGACATTATATTATTTGTCGCGCCAATTTCAACTAAACAATTATGTAATGCAACATCATGATTTTCAATTTAAATGTAGAAGGGAAGAATTTTACCTCTCATCTTGGAAGTTGACAGGATCTGGCTCTGTTTTAGACTGGTAACGACAGCTTCAATTCTTTCTGATGGATCATCCAACAACTTCAAGATGTTCTGTCTCTACTGAGGAATATTTACCACTTCCATAAAAGGAAGATTTATCCTTAATTTACTTAGGTCCTCCACACCATTATACGCCATTTGAGTGGAGCTTGATGCCATGTGTTACCTTTTTCCATTTCCATCTGTCACTTTCTCATTCGACACTTTTTCATTTGTTTTTTATTTTTATTTTTCTTTTTGTTTTTCCTTATCAGAGTCGCCTTTATTATTTGGTCTATTTACAAACACTCTTGTCTGGGTGATGTTTTCTTATGAGTTAGGATCATTGTCCCCCTCTCCAAATATATACATGGACATCTCGCATCCATCCATCTGCACAATTTCATAGCTTTCATCAGGTAAGTAATAATTGTCTTGCTCAATTAATTTTTCGTCATAGACATCATCCAGAACAACCATGTTTTGAATAGGTTGTCGGGGAACCCTTGGTCTATGTGGGTTATCAGTATCTTCAAACCTCACTCTGTTTTTAGGGGGAGGGTTCCTCCTTTGCTCGGGAATTGGAATTCTTAGGTTTGACATGTAATTATCTCCCCTTCTTAGTCTGGTTATCTCGTTTTGCATCTGTTTGAAGGCTCTATTCATCTATGCAATTTCAATTCTTTGGTTTGTTTCCTGTGCCGCCACAGGGTCAACCTTTACGTCAGGTATGGTTCCTTTAAAAAATCATCCTCCCGCCATTTGATTCTGAGCCACTCAAGGTTTTAATTCTTCATTCTTTCTTGAGCTGGAAGCTCCTTGATTATCAATATTTAATCCCCCCATCTTCCTTTTTAATATTCCCAATATAATTTTTGGGTCGACACCCGTCTCAATCATAATTTCTTCCATCTCAGTGGCCTTAGTCATTGCCTCCTCCAAATTATCCATTTGGGATGTTCTGATGGCATATTTTACATTTGGGGGCATTGAATTCTTATAAAAACTAAGAATGACCGAGTCATTTGGTCTTTTATCTTTTGTAATTCTACTCAAGGTATTATTGAACCCTAGGTTAAAATATCATATCCGTTCGTTCTTCCTCAACCAATATGGATGAAGTCTGTGAGGAGGGTATGGTAAGCAAATGGAGGGGAAAACATGGTTAGGAACATAGCTTTGAGGTCGTTAAATTAGCGAATGAATCTACTGGGAAACATTGTATACCATTCATAATATCTTTCTGATAAGGATTGCAGAAACAACCTCACCATGACGTCGTCATATTCAACTCGATGAAAGTCACAAATGTCAAGAAATAAGTGCAGATGCATGTTTGCATCAATTGTTCCGTCTCCAGAAAATTATTTTAAGGTGCCCTTAGGGAGAACATGGAACTCATGTTGTTCACCTATAATATCAAAAGGGGAATCTCTTACCCTCCTTATATTTCCAAACCCTGGGATTCCTTGATTTCTTGCGACATCTCTTCCATCTCCTTGTCTCTCCTCATGATGCTCGTCTCGGGGTTGTTCGTCTCTTGCTACCATGTCTGAGGAGACTTCATGGCTAGAGTCTTCACTTATAAGGACAAAGAGTTGCTTACTTTTACTTCTAGTAATGGGTCCCTTGTATTCGTCTAGCTTCAATCTTGACCTTGTTCTTGTGATGCTCTAGCTAGCCTTTGATTTCTTTGATCTTTTCTTTCTTCTCTCCTTTGTCTTCAGAGGATTTATATTTCTTCTTCTTGGAATAAGACATGCCAATACCTTTCTAAATCTTATTGAGTCTGGGCTGTTGTTATTACCAGATTATACAACTGGTGTAAAATGCTTCACTGATTATTCAATCCAATTTCTAAATGGGGCTAATTACCCTGGGGTAAAGTCATATATTCTTTCACAAAAGTTGGGCCAGGTTCTGAATTTTCAGTTCATGTCCCCACTATGGTCGCAAAAAATGTTGATGCTTGAATCCATTAGGACCGAAACGACAACCTCACGAGGATACAAATCCCCCCGCGTTTTTATAGAGGTGGTACTCCTCTGTTATGATTTTCATGGGACTCAAGGTCTTCAGAATATGGGACTTTTATAGAAGTTCATCATGGTAATCAAAATAAAGTAAAAATATTAAAAAGGAAAATGTTTTATTTTATTTTAAAGCAAGTTCCTGAGAATGGACTAGGAACCACACACATTCACACATTTAAAGCAAATAAAACAAATTTCCTCACATACATCATAGTAGAGCTAAAGATTTATGTTCACATAAAAAATAAAAGAAAATGATCTGGATGCATAAGAGAACTTTGATAGAGTGATACATGGGAAAATAAAATAAAGATAACGATAGATCAACCTAAAATACTTTATATTTATAAAATTGGGTTACACATTACAGTCGAGACTGTTCCCAAAATAGCTCTCTTAGAATTTCTAAAAAATATATAGTTCATTACATATTCTCTAAAATTTTAAATGCGTTTGTCATAAAGAATGGGATTGGGGCTCTCGTGGACCATAAAGAATATATATATAAGAATGAAGTTTGTAAAAGGAAGAAAGTGGGCGGAGGGAGACACCAAGAACTAGTAAGAAGAAAAAGGAAATTATCAATCTTTGGTTAAACCTTTATATTTAAAGAGGTGGAGTAACTGGATGAAGAAATTGATAAATAAAGAAGGATGTGATCTGTATGAAATTACTATGATGGTATCTCTCGTTTGTCACTTGCTTGTTGATGTCCTTTTATTTCTTTCATTGACGGTCACAGGAACCGTCTCAATTGCCTTTTTCCCTTCATCAGTCAGTTTTTCGATAGATTTTTTAAACCACTCTTCGATATAGCTTCTCATTGGTGCCACGTTGATTTCATGCCAGATTTTTACATTGCAAATATTTCCCTCCAAGTCCCTTAGATCAATGGAAATATTACGCAAATCTTCTTCAATATCTTGATATTTGATTGAATAATCCACTAGCCAGTTCTCCACTAGCCAGTTCTCCACGTCATCTTCATTATATTCAAGAGTGCCATAGAACTTTTCAAATGACATCCCTTTAAAGATATCAACTTGTTCGTCAAAGTATTTCTTCGTTAAGAACAATGAGTTGAGAATCAATTTGGGATCTTGGACCTCATTGGTGCTTTCGGCTAGGTCTATTTCAGTCAACCTTTTGAATAATTCTTCTCTCCTTGTTATGGCTTGGCTGCATGCTTGGACAATGATATTCATGTTTTTAACCTTTTCCTTCCAGCATGCCTTCAGTTGTTTTATCCGGTTTGGAGAAGGGAGATCCTCCTCCCTTCTTCTCAACTTTATCATATTGGTAACTTTAAAACCAAAGGGTACGACCACGTCAAGGTAAAAACCTTCTTCATTTTTTAAATATGCACGCAAATATTCATGGAAGGCGTGTGCCCTCGTTCCAAAAGAGACCATGTTATTTGACATCTCCCAAGCCTCTATAATTAATTCCATTCTTTTCTTAATGTTCTTATCCACATATCCCCTAGCTAATGTGAGAAGGCTTAATTATTCTTTTAGTTTTTCTACAGGTGTAGTAGGACCAACTATTGCTAAAGTACTAGCAAGTAATGGAAGAGGCATCAAATATTCTTCCAATTATTTGAGTCTTTCCTTTAACTTGGCCTTCTCTGCTTCAAGGCCTCCAATAGAATCATCTAGAGAATCTCCAATTGCTTAGAGAATTTGGGATATTCGGGAAGGCCGCATGTTTAGTAGGTTAACCTCTGAACAAGATTTTCCCTTTTTATTATTTACATCTCTTTTCTCAATAATTAAATTTTTGGACTCCTCGTAAAAAACAACGCCCCGAAATACAAAAGACTCTTCTTCATCGAAGGTAACACTCTCAATTATTTCCATTGGAGGCTTATGGTGAGCCATGTCCTCTGGATGATCAACATTGGGGAACAATTTTTTGATGTCAATCTCGAGTTCCATATCCTCTAGGGAGAGGTCCCTCCTCTTCTTGCACAATGATTTTTATTTTCTTCCTCAAGGGAAGTTTATGGGAAGTTTCAATTTTTCCTGAAGGAGGGTTCTTATCTCCTAATCCGCCTGAAGAACTGTGGATCACTTTGTTAATTTGGTGGGTCATTGGAGAACTGCTCTGAGATGTTGTACTCTTTGGAGTGACATTTGGGGATTGGACACTCTTCTCACCGAGACCTTTTCCTTTCTGTTTGTACGAATCATTGGTGCTGAGTATTGTTTCTAGGTCTCTAGTGTTAAGAGAAGGAGTTCCTGAGTCATTATCTCCATCTTCATTTAGAATATCATTAATAAAAGAATTGATGAATCCAATTTCCAGTA
Organism: Picea mariana; assembly: GCA_032191745.1. Classification (NCBI taxonomy): domain Eukaryota; kingdom Viridiplantae; phylum Streptophyta; class Pinopsida; order Pinales; family Pinaceae; genus Picea; species Picea mariana. Next base: position 13,251 of record JASDQU010031632.1, on the reverse strand, counting down.
GATATTCTACAAAAATTCCGCTAGGGTCGAACCCTTTTACCCTTTTAGCATATATTAGATTTAGGTTGTGGAAATGGCTTGCAAATTCATCAATCTTGTTCATATTTTTGAATATGTAGTCCCCAAATTTGCAAGGCATAGGTATGAATTTATTTTTTCTCTTTTCATGGAAAAAATGAAAACAATAGTTGTACTTCCTTGCTATTTCAGTAACAAACATTTTGTCAGATATGTGGCATGGAAGGAAGGAAGGATTTTCTTTGGAACCGAAAATCCTTATGACATTGTAATTCTCCCTTTGTTCTAGTGTCCCCTTCCTATCTAGGAACTTACTCTCTTGGTCAAACATCCAGGGAGTGTCTTTTCCAAACAAAAATCCTCTAAAAACTGAGACACAATCATTAAAAACTTCATAAAAATGTTGGGAGGATTTGTGCCTCGTAATGTTTGATACCAGAAGGTTATTGGGTCAAAGTCACAATTTTCCTTCTTATACATAGATAATCTCGGAAACTGACATCAATGTGTTATCGCGAAAACCAAATAAGATGACATAAAGAATTTCTTGTCCTTCTTGTATTGTGAAAATTGGGAAGAGATTTCATTGGAAATCAACTTGCCCCAATTGAATATGGCATGTTCCTTGACCGTAAAGTATAAAATGTAAAGAATCATGCAGGAAATGCTGGCTATAGTTTCTTGTCTTGTTATCCTCGTGAAAAGCCAAGCAATTTCATGAAAAATATTTTTGAATGAGCTAACCTACAATCTCATGATTTCCTCGGGGACGGTCACTGGGTTCTCCAGGAACTCAGGTAAGAGGTCCAACCCATTGTCATGCTTCTTTAATAATTATCTGCAATCTTCTCCCTTGAAGGTAAGCGTTGGCTCGGGAAGTCTCAACATATTACAAAATATTTAAGGCGACAGAGAGACAGGGGAATGATCCTGCAATTGAGTGATCCGCTGGCTTGGAATATGTCTCTTGGCACACCAGGCGACCAACTCCTTACACTCAAATACTTTTAGGACACAATCTGCATGCACAATTCCAAACGTCCAGATTACTTCCTTCTGGGAAGAAGGGGATGAGTAGTAAGAATATGCTATGGACCACTGAAAGATCTGGTCTTGACACTCGAAAATGTTCAATGGATATCCACAATACTATTGTCGAGTTGCTTCTATAAGTTGATGAAAACATTACTTTGCTCTAGATAATGTTTAAAATGAATGCTTGAGAGGGATAATATAATCCTCCTTAAATCTTGGTTTAATGCATTTTAATAGGAGATATCCTCGAGCCCTTCTCTTATTAATGAAAATATTTATGAACCTGCATGATGATTTATTATCATTCAAAACATACTAAATCCACATTGGGAAGAGCATGAGGGTGGCAGGGATAGAAGGGAGAAAAATAGGATTTGAGACTTTTGTGAACCAGGGAACCCAGGAACCCACGACTGTAGAAGGTTCAAAATCAACTAAGTATAGCATAACACGGTAGTCAGATGAACGCATCGTAGGAGGAATGAGACTTGGAAGTGCAGGGATTCTGGGGGTCAAAATGTAGATCGCAAAATTTTTGGATGAAAAATGTATATCATGGAACATGGGGTATGAGAATTCGACCCTGCCAATACAGGAACCCATGATTGGAAAATTGGCTAAGTATAGGATAGCGCGGAGGTCGGTCGAACTTGTGATGTGAGGGTATGGATGGAGATGAGGATCCACAAGTCTGCCAACCTGGGAACCCGCGATTCTGAAAAAATGACTAAGTATAGAATGAGAAAGGGAAAGTAGAAGGGAAAAAAAAGAAAGGGAAAAACGGGTAAATAAAGAAGAGGGAAAAGAAAGGGAGAAAATAATTTGGGACAATAGAAAAGGGGAGGGAATTTTTGGAAGCGGGAAATGATATCAACAATTTTCCACAGTAAAATATCTATGTAATGCGTGTGTGTGCCATTACATATTTTCTATTTTTATTAAGAATTATTTGTAGTAATTAATTGTACAAGGTTAAAATCTACATTATTGGATTTCCTATTGAGGAAATGGATGAAAATCCTTGAGAAGGCTACTGTGAGCACTCCAAATTATAGTTGAGAGTTCTTGTAGTCCCTAGCTATGATATTTTTTATCCAACCATGTATTAGAGCCCCGAAGAAAAGTGGAAAGGCTCGAGGAACTACATGGCAGAGAAGGGGGATTCCATTCCTTTGGTTATGTAGGTTGAGGGGGAGAGAATTGGTGGATTGGAACTGCTATTGGAGTAGAACATGGGTTTTTAGGCTACTGAATATGGAGAATGGAACAATAGAACCTGTGTCTAGGAGAAACATCCCTTGTATGCAACCAGTTGGTTCATCTATTTAAATATAAGTTTTATGTTATCTTTATCATGCTTATTTCATTATGTAAATGAATATATTGAATGCCATTGTGTTTCGTTGAATGGTTGTATTCATGTTTTTATAATTATTGTTAGATGCATGAATACATTAACATGCTACATGTTGTTAACTTTATTATGTCAAATAAAAAAAATTAAATGGGTATAGGTGCTTGGAACTTTTACAAGTGGTATCATAGCTTTGGTTTCAACATTGGGATTGTAGCGGTCTACTACAACACAAATAGAGTTGCTACCTATGTTTTAGTTGGGGAAAATTTGTAGAATCAAGAAAAATCCCTAATTGTTGGGCGTATTTTATTCAGAAATCAAAATGGGTATGTCAATAATATGAACTCAACAAATGGGTTTGGTAATAGAGACCAAAATGGTCAAATACATGGTATTCACACAAGGTGTTTGGGGTAGAATTTGCATTCGCCTAGTAGAAAGGATATGAGGTCAAAATTCCCCTAATTCTAATTTATGTTGGGATTTCTTGATGTAGAGGTCAACTTGGTCGATTAAGTGTTTGAATGTATCTTGGAGGGGTCGTGTTTGGCCCAAGAAGCTGATTTTTTGGGTTATGAATTCATCGTGATGGTTGCGTGCTCAAAAGCGCAGAAAAATGATCGAGTGTCAAAACATTTTTGGTGGTTGATATAGATAGTGTCGACAAAGGAAAGTATTTTGTGGCTGATATAGGGCATATCGACAAAGAAACAATTTTTTCTACATGACGTGTCGACGAGGAAAATTATTTTGGACATCGAAATATCAACAAGGAAAAGAGATTCCAACATTGAAATGTCTACAAAGGAAAGACATTTGGGCATCAAAATGTTGACAAAGGTAAGATATTCTGGAACTGAAATGTCGATGAAGAAAAGACTTTCATTGCATGATGTATTGGCGATGAAAAATATTTTGGGCATTGAAACATTGACAAGGAAAAGATATTTTGGCATCGAAATGTCAGTGAAGGAACGACATTTAGGTGTTGAAATGTTAGCGAAGGAAAGAGTTTCTAGCACTTAAATTCTAGTGAAGGAAACACATCTGAGTGCCAAAATTTCAGCAAAGAAAACACATTCCGACACTAAAACGTCGGTGGGGAAAGGATATTTTGACATCGAAACATCAACAAAGAAAGATCTTTTGGTGCCAAAACGTCGACGAGGAAAATACATTCAGTGTTGAAATATTGGCGAAGAAATATTTTTTGGTGTTGAAACATTGATGAAGAAAAGAGTTTTGGGTGTTGAAATGTTGATTAGGAGAAAAAAAAATTGATTTCCCATAAAGGGCATGTATCACTGATAAAGGAGCATTGGTCAGTGAGGAATAAATATTCTGACTCACTATTATAGGGAAGAGAAGAGATGAGAAAGAAAAAGAGAGAAGAGAAGAAGAGAAGGAGAGAAGAAAAAAGAGAAAAGGAAAGGAGAGGAAGAGAAAGAGGAAAAAGAGGAGGAAGGGGAAGGAGAAAATAGACAAGTTTAGAAAAAATGTATGGAGCCAAAAACTTGTTTTGGCCATAACAAGAGAAAAAAAACTCATAATCAAGTGAAATTTAAAGGGTATGTTTTTAGTGATGAAGGATACAAATTTTCTAGTGAGGGCTCTTGGCTAGTTCTTCTTATATTTTCTAGAAAATACAAAATAGTAGTTTTTAAAGATCTAGGTTGTGCTCAGTAACCGAGTCTCAGATAAAGAAATTTTTTTTATAGGGAGTCCAAAAGCATGTATGAATATACCTAGTTTGGAATCTGGAAAAATTCAAAAGGGTTTGGAGTGGAGATGTCGAAATAAAGAAAAATCGACTATTCCCGAGCACTTTAGGAATTTTTGAAATATTTAGAGGAAGAAAGGGGACCCCAAATCACCAATAAAGAAATTTTATTTAGTCAAAATTTTATATACGCATCAATCCAGAAAACTTTGTCTTGAGAGATTTTTTTCCAATAAGTATGGAGGAAATGCAAAAAGGCAGAGTTGTCAAATCTAGATTGATGTAGAAGTTGGATGGAGAATCATATCCTAAATATGATATTTGTTGTGTATTCACAATAAACAATAATATCAAAACCCAATATAAATGTTTTCCTGGTTCTCACTAGATTTCTTTATACAAGAAGAAGAAGTTATCATTTAAAGATTTATTGTACCATTGATGAAATAGTTGCAAAAAGGGTGAAATTGTTGTTTTCAAAGAGCCATAACTTTCATCTCAGAAATTAGAATAAGGTATAAGTATACCCATTGGAAATGTAATCCAAGGGAAAACATGACAGGAGGATTGATTTTCTTGAGGAAGCATCTAGTTTTTTTATAAATATGCAAGAAAAAGGGAAATTCGACTCTGTGAACCATGCAATTGCTCAAGGTGAAATTTTTAAAAATAATCTCAATTTTGGAAAAACATTTCCAAATGTTAGGGTTACATGAAAAAACTGAGTATTGGTTTAGAAAGAGTGATGATACTAATGATAGTTCCCACACAGAGGTATAGAGGCACATTTGTAAATGCAAGACTCTGGTAATCAGAAAAGGGATTGAGATTTAATAAGAAGGTATTGTAGATGAGTAGGGGAACACTCAAGCATAGAGTGTTGTGCCAAGTATTAATAACAATAAGGTTAGATGCCATGAGTGAATATTGTGTGGGATTTTTGCATATTATAGTTCTAGGGTCCAATGGATAGGGAAGTAGTGCAAAACTTGTAGAGTTGGTTGAGAAATAAAGAACTTGTAGAGGGAAGTGGAGACCTACGTAGAAGGTAATGGAAAGTGGATAGAGGAATTAGGAAGAGCATAGCCAAATTAGTATTCAACTGCTACAGAGTCTAAATGAATTGCAAGTACAAATTGACAATAATTCTTGCATAAAACATGAAGCCATTAGGTGAAGAATGTCATTAATGAGCACATGAAGGAAAGATAAGCTTTGATATCCTTGAAGGAAAAAATGTAGTGATGGATGTAAATCTTGCTGCAATAGAGAACAAGGATCTCATGAGATAATGCGTGAGTCATAAGGATGTGTAAATCATCTCTTGGGACTAGTCTATGAGGACTTATAAGGATTGTTCGTTATGAATAAACAACAATGGCTAAAGTATGTTATCAGAGTGTGTAGTGGAAGAAGGGTACAAGAAAAAATAATTCAAGATAAATGTAGCATTCCATTAAGAACAAATTGGCATTGAGTGGAAAGAATAGAGATTCATAGGGAATTACTAAATTCAATGAAGATAAGTGTTTTAAAATTTATCAAAGTCATTGGACAACTAGAGATAATGACAAGGGGTGCCATAATGATAATGACCAAGATGATTCAAGGATATTGAAGTATCAAGGTGATGGAATAATATGAACTATATCATTCCAAGGTGTTGGAAAGTTCTAGAAA